>JASKDV010230985.1:0-27922 GCA_032466395.1 Aegires albopunctatus | reverse complement strand
GAGAGAGAGAGAGAGAGAGAGAGAGAGAGAGAGAGAGAGAGAGAGAGAGAGAGAGAGAGAGAGAGAGAGACTGACTTCAATCGGTGTTGTTGTTTTTTTAATCTGCAATGAATCTCATGAACTTGTTTCCTTCTTTTTGTCTTGGTTTAAGATATATTTAGGTTTCTATTATTAGAAGCATTGTCCGGTGGCATTATATCCAATAGCTTTGTATGATAATGTATGATTCTCTCACCTGCCCTATAATCATAGGCTCACTCAGTCTTACCAAATTTTAATGTGTACCCTTCTCTTCTATGTCCCTCTTTGCATTTTTTCTCACCCCCTCCCCTTCTCCTGATCCCTCCCATCCTCTGTCTGCCTGTCTGTCTCTCTCTTTCGTGCATCCCCCCCTTTTTTTTTTTTGGTTTTCATTCCCCCCTCTCACTCCTCTCCTCCTCACTTACCAATTTGATCATCTTATAATATAATTAATAATAGGCTAGCCCCAACATTAACTAAGGAACATATATAAGAAGTTTGTTAACAATTGATTTTGCTGAGGGTTTGTTTTTTTCTCCTTTCAGACTTTTATCAACTCAGAGCCAGCATTATTTTCCTTACATATTAAGTGAGATAGCAAATTTCATATAGTCAAATTCATTGATTCAAATTTTCTATTCTTACAGTACTACCGATTGTCATCTTGTGGACAACAACAGCCATCCAACAACTATGTTCCAATGTACATTCCTTCTGGTGTCACGGAAGTAATAACATCCCCACCAGACATCCCAGACATCAATGGTAACAACAGTTATTCCACCAGATCCACAAGAGTATACACAGACCCTACAGTGGTTAGAGAAAACAGTGTGTCTTATGTAGCAAGTGAGGTTCAAAGTGTTCCATCGTCACATAGTAGTGGTGAGAGTCGGTCAGAGTCTGTTTACAGTAGTAACTTGAAAACCACCATTGGTGGGAAAGGGAATGACAAGCGTTCAAAAATGAATGACGAGGGAACAAATTCTGTAGTACCCAATAAACTAAGTGAGAATAATAATAATACTAATACCGGAGGGGATTACTGTCCAAGTGAGAAAGCCGAAGAAAGAACGGAGAAGAAAAGTGAGACGGTGGAAGAAAGCAAAGGAAAGGAAAAATCAGTAGTGGGTGAAGACAGTGGAAGCGACCACATGGATGTCGGTAGTGACGGTGACAGTGGATGTCCCAGTGAGTGCGCTGACCTTTCTCCTATTAATGGCACTGACAATGAATACGGGGCAAATGATGCTACTGCTAATGCAGGGAATGGGTCAGGGATCGCAGAAAATGGCAAACCCAAAGGCAAACGCCGTTACTACATGTATGGCAACCACAAGTTGATCAAACCTATCAAAGAGATCCCCCTTCGATTCCAAATGCTCTTGGCCGAGACGAGTGCAGCAAAAGCCCGATGTGAGGGACAACCTATTTACATGCAGCAACCTGCACCAGTTCAACAGCCATCGTATGACATAGTATACTACCATACACCTGACAACTCACAGGCCCAACAACCTCAGGTTTTAAATGCCAATGCTACCTGCTTTGTGCCAAATCAGAACGGAGACTGTAACACCATTTCCTATGTACCAGATGAATACTCTGTATGCCCCATGTCCACATTTTCTGGCAACTCGAGCAATGCTTCTCTCCAGCCTGCACCATTATTTGTGCCTCCACCGCCTCAAGTGCTGAGTCAGCCCGCATCGAACTCAGCCCAGCCAGGCCCTACAATTATCATGTATTCGGCTGCTTCCACTGCACCTTCATTCCCTCAAAACCTTCAGTCATCTCCAGCGTGTACTCCTTCCTCACAAATTGTGCCACATGCCGCCGCATCATTATCAATGCCTCCTCCTATTCCCCCTCCATCATCTGTTCCTCCCCCATCCGTCGACACAACCCCCCTAACCTACCCGCCAACTGTAACTCAACTCAAACCGGCCTTTCCTGTCAATTCAGCTCCTTGCCCTACTTCTCTCAGCGCCAAGTCAGGTATGAAAAACAATGTACCCAATAAACCCCTCAGCTTGAACATTCCACCCACCAATGTTGCAATGCCCAAAGCTTCATCTTATACCGTTGTGAATTCTTTATCTACCCCAGCAGTAAATCCCACAGCCCCACCTCCTAATGCATGCCTAGTACCAATGCCAACCATCCCATATTCTTCCAACAACCAGCATGCTGTTACTACTAATAACACTTCTGGTGTTTGCCTTGCTTCTCAGGCCCCACCACCTTCATCAGGTTCCTCAATGCATGCTCCTTCACATCTTTCTTCAAGTGCATGCACATCGTATTCCACTAATTCTGGCAACCAGTATATGTATGTCTATCCATCTACTCCCACAGGTCCCCCTTCAAATCCTCCCCAGGGAGCTGTGATGTACATGGTTAATCCTGCCTACCCCACAACCAACTATCCTTCACCAGCCTTTCAGCATCAAGGTCTAATCATGCCATCTGTGGCTACTCAATAAAAGAAGGAAAAGCATTAAGGGAGAGTGGAATTAGTGTCATTCTTTAATGCCTTGACTTATTGAAAAAAGAAGACAAACATTTGATACATTACTACAATATGATGTATATATTGTTAAATGATATCAAGTTTTATTATGTATTGATCAATCATTCTTTCTCAATTTGACAATCTTTTTTCTAGTTTTTTATTTATTCATTTTTATTTTTTTTAAAGTATGCTTTGATTTTAAGAAATGAAACAGATCATTTGGACTTTCCTCTGTTTAATTTAATTTTTATGTCTCAAAGGCCTCGATATCTCCTCCTGTCACATTAACACAATAATACATTACAATATTTGAATATATATAACATGTATTATTATTTTATAATGATTCTAAATTTAAGAGAGAATAACAAAAACAAAACAATAATGTCAATTTTGAATGGTCAATTTGATTTTTCTCCCATTTGAGTCTATGAATAAAATTGGAATCATGTTGGAATTTTATCTTTAATATTCATTTCTTTTTATGTTGCCTTACCATGAAAACTATGTATGATACATTTTATTTCTCTTTCTGTGGTAATGGGACCCTGTTTTAATATTCGTTCACCTTCATTGACTTGTAAATGATGAAATGTAAAGTCTGAAGCTTGACATTCCAATCTACTGACATGTTCTTCAATTTGGCAACTTGAATTACCAAACTAAATTAAATGTATGGTAGAATAATATAAATTGTACTTTCATTATTATTACAGTAAGTACTTCATCATTTACTGTCATTTCTTTTTAAATACCTCTACTTTTCTTGCATAATTCCTTCTTTTCTTTAAGATATTGGATGCTGAAACATAACCTTTGCATTTTCTCATTATTTTCTTACCTTTTCATTCTGGTTCCAATGCTGTTAGTAGACCCATTTGATATTACATCATGATGATTATTATTTGATATATACTCTCCTTTCCCTTTCCATTTTCCCATTTAATTTCTTTAACTGAATATGTTGGGTCTTTTTAACACAAATTAAATTGGAATCATTTTTCCTAGATATGTTTTCATTCTCTCTTTAAAAAATGTAAGGCCAGACAAAATGACTGTTTATTGTTTTAGCCGACTCTTATAGATCCTTTTATGTAATTATCTCATGTACTTGGAAATACAATTAGAAAATTAAGTTATCAAACTCATAGATAAGTTAAAGGAAGTTTTATATTAATTATAATTTCCATTTAGGCAACAGATTGCAGAGGAAAGAAGATAAGATTTTGTTTACAAAAAGCTTCAACAAGGTGTTTTGTTTTGTTTTGGTTTCTTTGATTGTAAGTTAAAAAAAAAAAAAACAACCTATAAACTTTGCTGAAGTCTCTTTGCTGTTGTATGGGATCTTCAATGTCCCCAGTTTTATTTGTTTACATAATATAGTAATAATATTCTCTTTTTAAAAATTTACAATGCATACATTTCTGCCATTGGCAGAATTTTATATTTATACATGATTCACATGTTTTTGAGAATCATTTTTCTTCTATAAAAAATTATGATTTGTATTCACTTAGATTTTATGCAATGTATATTTTCCGTTATATGGTCAAGAAATAATTTTGAATATGTCTAAAATAATTTCTTTTATGTCTTATTCAAATTCAAGATGTACTTGGATATTGTGTTGGTGGGAAAGGATTGCATTCCTCCTTTGCAGTGTTACTGCTAGCACCTACATAACTCCCAACATTGAAATTTTGATCATTTGTTTCTTTCTTTGTTTTGACTTCCAGATACCTTTCTTTTCGGATAATTAACTTGATGATTGAGTCGTTTGTGAAATTTAAATGAGTCCAAAACTATGACATTTTTAGAAAGAACTTACAACTTACATTAAGGCTTGAAGCCAAACAAAACCAGTTTTCTATATAAAAAGAAAAAATACTTTATGAATATCTTAAATTATTTGTTAAATGATGACGAAACAATTGTTTTTAAGTAGTTGCATTAGTGATGCCGGCCATATTTAGTATTTTACACATTGTGTGATATCATCACTCCTTCCATTCTGATGAAAATAAACAAAATGAAAAATGATAAACCTGATGCATTTTATGCAAGATGCTATGCATTTTTTAATGTATTTGTATTGTGGGTTGTGTGTGCTTGTGTGTAAAAATAAAGAGCAATTAAAAGAATCATAGCATTTTATTTATGTTAGGTTGATAATAAATAAGAAATTGGCAATATTAATGATACTTGGAATGAAGTAATTTATTTTGGAAAACCCAATTTGTAGTAGAGATAAAAGAGCATTATGATTTTAGTGACTGAAAAATATGTGAACAGTATATTTTCTTCTGTATGCATTTTCAAAATGGAAAAATGTTGAAGCGAAATTGGTTGAAGTAATGCTGTGCTGCTTGTTTGTTTTTGAATAAATATTATATATTTCAGATTGCCATCACATTTTGAAAGTTTTTGAAAATTTTGTGTCTCAGAATCACATGTCATACTTTATGTTATGTACAATCAATATTCTCACCTCACTATTCAGAGATCATTACCAATTTCAATTTATGTCTAACTTATATACAAATGTACCTTTTCATATATTATATCAAATTCAACAATGTATGTCTAGATCAACAGTATTTGTTTTTCTTGTCATTTCAATTTCATGTCCATTTGCTAATAATAAGCCAGTCATAATTTATTGAAAGTGCTCTCTTTTCTTTTCTTATTTTTACCAAAGTTGTGTTCAGCTGATTATTTTCCTTTTTTTCTTTTTTTTTAAATAGTTTTCTTCCAATCTCTACTCTGCCAAGGTTTGGCAAAAATCAATACATGTACCTTTGTCATCAATGTGATCTATTTGAATTATGCGTTTTAAGTGATAATATCCATCTATCTCAAGCAAGGGAATTTGTTTAGCGGAATGTCAGAGAAGAAGAAGAGTAAATGTTTTACTATCATAGCATAATGCAAGATAAGTAGTAATAATAAGCTTCTAATTAGTATTCATTGTTACTATATATACGTAGATAAAACCAAACAAAACATAACTGTCATTTGAGAAAAGTTTTACAAATTATGAATTCAATTTACAATCCCTTGTCTATGAGATAATTTCCCTTTCTTAATTATAACTAATGTTCGCGTTGTCAATCATTTGAAAGTTATCAAATGGTTCTATAATGTTCTCCTTATTTCAAGTTGTCAAATAATTAAGTTTAGGCAGTACAGCCATTTCAAACATCGATGATTCTTTCATTTTACTACAACCAAATTTCGTCAATAAAGTCTTACATCTTATCAGATTGTCTTCCCTTGTCTGTTATTTCTGAACTTTATAATATCAATATTAAATTGTTATTTGTGGCATTATGGTCTTAGTGGTAATGATTCGGCCTGGAGATCTCAATGAAAGGTATCAGGTCTAATTGGTGGTTGGGTCACATTGTAGACTCCCTGGGAAAGGCTTTTATACCTGTATCTTCCTCAATACATGTATACTCAGCTAGGAAATGTGTAGGTACGTAGTTAACCCAGCTACAAAACTATAGAGTCCAATCTTGTTACAAGTATGTAAAAGGAAGCACCTTCTTTAGTGTAGACAAGAGTTCAGGACTATGGAATGAAATATTATACTAGATGACC
This sequence comes from Aegires albopunctatus, assembly GCA_032466395.1. NCBI lineage: Eukaryota > Metazoa > Mollusca > Gastropoda > Nudibranchia > Aegiretidae > Aegires > Aegires albopunctatus. The sequence goes on along the minus strand of JASKDV010230985.1, from coordinate 21,783 downwards.
TCTGTAAAGCGCATTGAAAGCATGTATCTATTGTTTCCTATCTGGCAGCCAATGAATGCCATCTTGTTGGCTATAATTTATAATAAAACTGTAACCTTCCAAATGGTCTTGATTTGTATGTCTCAAGACTGCTTTGTAGTAAACAGCCCAGGGATCTTTTACATGCTTGTATTAGATTATAGTCCATCTTTAATAAGACTTGGCACTCATTTTATTTTAGCAACTTAAGGATAGGTATGGTAGCAGAAGGAAACACGAAAAATTGGAATTCAAATTCAAGCCTGCACAGGGGATGGGTATTGACTTTGAACCCTAGACCTCTGGCTTGGCAGGTGGGCACTTAACCTACTAAGCCTCATAAATGAAAGCTATTGATTTTATTATCGAGCATATCAAAAAAGAACTTTTCAGTTTCAGTATTCAAATTTCCACATTCAAAGTCTTGAGACTTAAAAAAAGAACTTTCCAAGTTAGTGTTAGGACTTACTCAAAATTGTTATCTTGTATGGTTGAAAGAAATATAACCAAATTTCCTTTCACTAATACATTTCTGCAATGATCCCAAAAGATTTTTTAAAATCTCAACCCCATCAATATAAAAATCTGCATTACCATGAACATCACAAAGATATAATCATCATCAACATTACAATCAGCAAAATCTCCACAGAGAACCAATGGTATTAACAATATAGCTCTATCTCTCTTGCAAATTGAATAAGTCACCATTACAAACACTGTTTTCCCTACAAAGTAGAAATTTTATTGAAATGGTTGATTGGGTAATGCAAATAAATTTAGACCATGTATGGATAAAGAATACAATCCCATCAAAGGCATAATATGATGGTAATAGAAATAATCATATATAAAAATGCTTCACATATATATATATAAATGTCATCAGTCATGGAAGGAAAAATAAAATTTAAGATAAATCGAGGTCATGAAATTGATTTGTGGTGGAGCAGTGGTCAGGCTTAGGTAAATTAAACAAGAATGATGATACAAAAAATCACATGGGAAGTAAAGAAAGGGAATAGAAATTTAATGATGCATTATTCATTCGAATGCATAGAAAATTTAGAGTTCAGATAACATCTATAAATAGCTGCCAGCCTGTTCATTTCTTAGGCAGTGGTGGCTTAACTTTGTATGAAACAATATAATAATCATAACAATACAAACTATAAAAGAGGAGTTTAAGAATCGCTTTAACTTTTTTTGTATAGATTGGTTGATGTCTGGTTGAGATTTAAGCTGTTGACTTTCTCAAACAATTTATTGGACAATCAAAACAACGGTATAGGTAGCAAATACATGTTTTATCTGATTCTCAGAAAAAGAGAAAGAGTCCATTACGAATTTCACCTTGTTCATGCATAGGAGCATCACAACTTGAAATACGTCATAAATCAAAAACAAAATGAGGAATTAAGTGAAACTAAACAATTGTTGAAGAACAGCAATCTATTTTTAAAAAAAACAGCAAACAAATAACAACTGATGGATGATAATAGATTCTTCTGCATATCAGATACTGCAACAGAATAACAACCCATAATTCTATTCTCAACAATCAGCAGCAATGATGAAATAATTAATTAAGGTAAATCATTGGATGACTATCATTAACTTTATTCTGTCATTATAATCATTAATGATGAAGCTGCCTCATCTTTATCGTGTACTATTTTATTCTATGGATTGATACAATACTTAGATTGTAAATATTATGATAATACATTATATTTATATATATAATCTATAACAAGTGCACTTGTTCTCTTTAATTTATTGACCCATGCCTTATATAATTAAAGAAATAAAATTGTTCAAAAGATATTACCAGACTGGGCACATTCATAAACTAAAGACTTTTACAGAGAGCTTAACAAGAACAAATTTACACTGGAATCTAAAGAAAGAAAAAGGCAAAGGAAAAAAAAGGTCAACTTAAATAAAGTTAAAGAGGAGAAAGGAAGAACGAGGAAAACTAGATCGAAGTAAGTAAGTGACTAGACAGAATGGAGAAATTTGTTGGCAGCCAATGCCTCTTGAAGAAAGAGAACAGAAATGATACAGAAAGCAACATTATTATCCATACTTGTGTTATTAGACACATTAATTGAAAAATGATACTTGGACAAGAAATAGATCTGCAGCATATTAAAATTTGTCCCTAATTTAGACAATGGTGATAGCAGTGACAAACCATAAGTGTATGTAGTTCTTTTAAACAAATAAAAATTATGACTTACATCAGGTTATCTGTCCTTATCAATATAATATAACGTTTTCATTATTTAATAGTATGGTAATCAGTAACACATGGGTCGGTCCCATTTGTCATGACTTAGGATTTTCTTGTTTGTATGGACTGAGAGAGGTGGAAACTAAGTGCACCCACTATAGATGTACATGTATATGGTTCACTAAATCAGTCATGAATCAACAAATGTAAGTCTAAAGGCAATATGGCATCTGAAAAGATTGGGGATTCTGAGGCTAGAATCTAATAGAGAGAGTCGCTCAAAATGTGCCATTTGTGACTTCATTTGCCATTATTATTTTACGTCATAAGGAAAACGATAGACATGGAACAACACGAATGGCATATGCCAAGCAACCTGTTCTGATTCAATCATACTTTGAATACTACATACATAACTTCTATTTTTCCAGTGCTAAGATTTAGGGTAATTGCAAGTTTTAAACATTTTTTTTTTCGGTAGTCAAGGAGTGTAAGTCAAAACTCAAGTCTGTTCAAACTTTCATATTTTTCACAAAATCTAGATTCTGCTTTTGGACATTATAAAACTAAAAAGCCATTACCTAATAAAACTGAAGGAATTGACTTTTTTCTTTTAATCACAGGGAGAGAAAGACTTGCGGAGACATAAAAGCAGCAAAACACCAATTTTAACAACCACTAAAACCTATTGAATTTGATGAAGAGGCCACACCAATTTGCGTCAGCATACAAAATAAAAATTAATAAAGGAACTCGTGTTTAGATAAAAATTTAGCCTTAGCAGTATACACTTCATCCTCTTTTTAATACATGTTACCAATATTATGTATTATTACCAATTATTTTAAGCAGGTCAAGATATTTGTATCTGGTTAAAATACTTAAGTCTTGTGAACTGAAGGTGAAGTTCACATTTGAAGACATTTCAGCAAGGAGTTCTTTTTCTATTTTATCTATAACAAATAACATGGGGTTTGGTTTTTATTGCATATGTTGCAATAAGTGAGATTTTCATCTATCTTTTTTTCTTTCTGATACATTGGAAACCTCTGAAAACTGATGACAAACAACGAAAAGGGAGGCAACTGTGGTCATATTCACAAGATATTGCAGCAGATAGTTTAAAATATTTCATAACGTTTACAATCACAATTATGTATCCATCAATTCAAATCGGGAGAAACATGTGAAAAAAGTTGAACTAGGTTTCCTCTTAATGGTAAGGTTTTGAAGTTTTAGGGGTCGTTTGACGTCCCGTTGGTAGAGTTGCAGGGCACGCCGAGCCTCTACTAGTCCGTTTGCTAATGTGGAGACTCCCCGATGACATGCTCCATGTGAGTGAGCCATCGGGTTTGCAGCGACTAGGCCTAATAATAATATTAGACCTAGTTACCATACCCAACCGGAGTGCAATGGAAGGGTACATCCTTTTTTTCATCTTAATGGTGATAGGGTGATAGCGAGATGAGAATATCATATACAAAAAGTTATAAGGACGCAAAACATTACTAATTCAAGTCTTGCATTGGAGCTTTGATCATAGTCCTACTGATATTGAGCAAAATTTTCCTTATGAAATCAATTGATATCTTCAAATCATTGTAAATCAAATTTATAAAAATATAATTCCTGTATAACATAATGATGGTGCTTGAGAAAGGTATTGCTTAATCAGCTGGGAAGGGATGCAATTCTAGAATGACACATCTCAAATTGATGGGAATTGTGACAGAGATGGTGAAATTGGGTTTTAATGTTGAAAGGTTGGAAAATAATGGTGAAAAATACAACCCAAACAGCCACTCAAGGAATGCGTACATCAGAATCAAACATGACCCAAACAAAATTTCTATCAATCATGATACATTGTCATAAAAAGTACATTCTAGTGTCAGTAATAATAATCGTAGGCAGAAAATAATGAATGAATGAAAGCTTCCGCCATTATTAAGCAATGAAGCATAGAGCACATCGGGTCAAGGTTGATCCAATATTCCACGGTATTCATGGTGGTGGCGGAATGAAAAAAATTGAAAGCATTGTAGCGTGCATGTTTAGTTTTTACAAATTGTGTTGTGATAATACATTTTGCTTTTGTCAATAAAAATCAGTGTCAGTTTAGGGTTATTACATTTATCACTTATAGATTTTTCTTTGGAAAGTTACACAGAGACAAAATTTATTTCAACAACAATTGACTGGTTAAATTCAACTTACTTTGAATAAAATACTCATACGATTCTACAATTTACTTTACCTTGCAGAAACATTAAAGTTTGATTAAGAAGAAGAGGGCGGGGGAAAAAAGAGAAAAAGAAAATGTTTTGGGTTGGGATTTTTCCCCCCATTATAAAGTACTTATGTTCTAATATAATTTGGGTGGATTGTATTCAAGTATTTTCATAATCAAGTATTCATGTAATATTTTCATGTTTACAACTTTGTATTCCTGTGTGAATAATATAACTAACTTATATATGAATTAACTAATTGTAATACATACATCTACCAGAAAAAATGAAAAAAGCTCTTTATCAGAGATCATCACAATATTTTGTCTATTCCTTCAGTAAGACTCAAATCAACTTTATAATTAGAAACAAAAGTCAACTGAATTTAGATCAATGATGATTATGTTTGAATTCAATGGCAATTATATATTTTAAAATATTTATGAACCTGGATAAATTTTATTATTAAACCCATTTTTTTTTCTTCGTTTACTTTTCACCAGAATGTAAAAATGTGTATATCTGACAAAAACACATGAGCTTAACAACACGTGTACTGGTACAACTAAATCTGAATGGCAATCTTAAATTGAGACATCACAATGAACTTTTTCAGGGACAGTGAAAAATGTGGTTTATTACTATTATTAGTAATTATAAAATTAATAATAACATTGATTTACATATAACCAATACACAGTGAAGCCAAAAGAGAACTTCACCTTTGGAGACTTTTTCTTCCCTTTGTTTCAATAGAGATGACCTTTACATGGAACTCAACATTAATAAAACAATAAATACAAGATAAGAACATTCAAAATTGACCTGTTGAGACAGAATATTTTAAATCCCTGACTTATGAGGGGACTGTATTTTTGTAGCTTTATTTCCAATGTATACATTTTGTTTTCCCTCAACTTTAAAAAAGGATGTAAACATATAATTCAAATACTTTAAATACCTCTTATAAAACCACACTAAGCTAATGGAATTTACTAGTAATGTCATCAAGTGTTCAGCGCTCAGTACCTCTGAGATAAAAACCAAGGGAAATCATAGCACTCTTTGACAACACTCCAACTACAATATTTGATAATGTACCAATTCCATTTTAGGATAAAATAAACCTTTTATGGAGGGAACCTTTGGATAAAATAGTATGTCCTAACAAAGAACTTAACGACAATTTTGGGTTAATCAGAGGCACTTTGGCAAGCCTGATAATATAAGCTTACAGAATTTTACAATATTTCAAGAGGAGAATTCCAACCATAAATGTTCTTAAAAGAACCCCCCCCCCCCCACAAGCCATTGGCAAAATAGAATCTTTTAATTCTGTCTATTTCACTTAAGTATAATTATCTTGCTGGTCATGTTACATGTAGATATCATTTTTACTTTTGAGATTCAATTGGTAGGAAGTCTGCAACACAATCCTGAAGACAACAACATTCATCACAGGTCACCGTTGATCCACTGCTACAGTCATCATGATCACAGCAATAGCAATATTTATAACTAACTGAAAACATTTGATGCATGATTAAGGATGTACTAATGCAGTCTTATACGTGTTAATGATAAATAAAACCATTATTACAATTCTATTTGGGGTCATATGCATAAAAAGGAGGGTGAACTGACCTAGTTATGAAAATTCTTCACAAGCCTTAAACGCAAAGCTTAAATTGATCATTTAATGCAAAAAGGTAAAAATATATATAATAATACAGCATACATATAAAAAGAGAAGGAAATGGTAAAATTACATCAATCTCCATAGAAGGGTTGTAATACAGTAAAACCTTGGTTTAACATACACTTGGCTGCAAGGTACCTTTTTCTAAGTCCCAAGTCCTAAAGTTGTTTTTTCTTCATAAAACATCTGGTCTACAACGTTACTCGCTAAACCTTACCCATTCTATAACATACACTCGGCTGCAAGGTACCTTTTTCTAAGTCCCGAGTCCCAAAGTTGTTTTTTCTTCATAAAACATCTGGTCTACAATGTTACTCGGCTAAAACGTACTTTTGGATGCAACAGACCGTTTTGAGGACTTTATTTCATTAAAAACCATTTTTACAACGTACTTGTTTTCACATAGTATCAAGACTTGATAATTTCATCACTGAATTTGAACGTGAATAGAGCAACTTTTACTGGACACCTTCTATGTCATAATATTATCATGGGCAAGCGGTATGAAGGTTTTGAAGGTTCGCCTTGGTCACGAAGAAGCTAGAAACCAGATGTTCACACCTGACCGTGCATCACCAATTCTCTCTAGAAATGATCGTAAGGGGAGAAACTATTGTTGCATCATATGACGACGTACTATTCTCCCTCGTTTCGTTAGATCATTTTGCAGGTCAACACCATGACTGATTATGAGACTTAAGTCTATTGCCCCATTGAATTTAATGTAGTGGTAATATGAAAGACAATGAGCAATAACAAGCGGTGGGGCTTGATTCACTCTCACTGATTTCCACTGTCCAATCATTGGAAAGCCTAATGACGGGTATGATTTCTTTGACCAATTAAAATCCATATATATGTAGTTGTAATAAAACTGATAGGAGTTTGTGTGTAGCTTGAGACTGAGGAGATACATTGTAATTGACATTTTCATTTCACTTGTCTTTGATCACTGTAGTCTCAGCTAATCTTATTTTTACATACGTTAAGCCCTGTTTCAAACTGTTAGGGTGTTGTGCTTACGGAAATTGGGGAAGTAATTCAGTTAATGTCGTTTTAGTTTTAGCAGGTATGTATCATCACAGAGTAATTATCATTGATCACATGACTTTCCATTGAAACTGTGGCTACAACATACCTCGCCTGTAGCGTACTATTTTTGTGGTCCGAAGGAAGTACATTAAACCGAGGTTTAACTGTATTATAGAAAATGATATCAGTCACATTATTTGAATTCATTATGATTTGTTACAGGTTTTTTTATTTATTTCTTATTTCCATTTGTATATTTTTTAAAAATCCAAAGATATTTTGATTATGTGTCGATGAATACAAACATAGAAGAAGCAGGGACACAAACGCAGCAAAAGCAAAAAAAAAAAGGTAGGCTCCTTCCATGCTCACCATATCTTTTCCTATATTCACCTATGTACAGGCTAAAGTATTGAAAGGCAAATAAATCAATTCCAATAAGATAAAAAGACACATTCATTACTGTAAGTTGAAGCAGTTATTTGACTACGGCACCATCATATCGCATTAAACTATAGAGAGAATAAAAACCATGAGAAGGGTTTGAATGATCCAATGTCAATGTATCTTAATATTGTAGAAGACAAAATGATAATCGCATGAAAATGATTAGACAGCTTATTACTATCTCATGTACATAAGTAGTCAATACATTTCAGGAATGTCTACCTGGTTGTATAATTTGCAGACAAAACTGCGAAATTTCAATAAATTTAGTGGAGTTTTCATGCATCAGCGATGTGAAATAGAGATTCTTACCATCGGAGAATTGTTTCATTTAATAAATGAATCTTTACAGACAAATTCATCTAATCGTATTCTTTCCCAAACTTTATGAAATTAAGTCATGGTAGGGTTAGATATTAGGATTAAATAATCAATGAGGCTCTGGCAAGCCATTTCAACTTCCTGTGGATCGTACAGCAGAGAAATCATTATATAAGCACTTTCCTGCCAGCTTATTGAAAATATCCTTTGCTACCTTTAACTGGTACTCATATTAGATCTCAATGAGGTGGGGAAAACGTGTAATGAGGCTTTCCCATGGATTCATAGTCGGACTAAACCCAAGAAGGAATCAAGTATTTCAATATCAAGCTTACCACACAAATGACTTGAACTCACAACTCAAGACTGTGACATGTTGACCGGAAAGAATGATTCAATTCACAAAAAGATCAGATGAAAATTAGCCACATTCTAATCAATGAGATAAACAAAACTTTCTGGTTTCATAAAAGAAGCCTTTGGCAGTGTTTGTCACAAAGAGAAGAGATCACAGAGCTAATGAAATTCTATTTTAAAAAAAATTAAAATTCACTTTTAATGCATGCGTTTATATTACAACAACATTGCATTAGCCGGGATTATATTTCATTATTTAGGTATCATAGGACATTGGCTTATCACTTCAGAAGCAGACGCACTGAAAAAAAAAATTCATTTACATAATGATATGTCTTTGAAAAATAATACTTGGTCAAAATTCCATTGTCATCATTTGCTCCTATCAAAACAAGTATGAGTGCTCATTTCATGTCAGAAATTGATGCTAGATATTGCCTAAATAATCACAAATATCAATTATTTGGCACACTTAGGATAAATCTTTGAATATTCTTTACGTAATGATCAAGAAAGTCAATATAATAGATTCTATGTTATAAGAAAAATATTTCAATAGAAAATGCATCATTAGGTCCAGGTTAAATTTGTTTAACAACATAACTCATCAAGTCATCTGTCCAACTTGAAATGCATTTATGCATAAATCTTACCATCAACTATCCAGTACGAAATTTAAACATTCCTATGAAGGAATTGCATGAATGGAAACGACTTGCACAGAGTAAATTCTTTATATATTACAACAATAAATAAATTAATTAATAAATTCTACTCATACTGAAAATATATTTGAATATTGTAATTTTGTTCATTTGGAGCTAGCTAGCTATATTCTGAAGAACTTGCTTCATGGCCATTCAATTGTTGATTGTTATGACCATAGGTTAACAATTTCTTTCAAACAATGCAACTGCTAAGAGTATACCTGTTGTAATGATTATAAAAGAAAATCAAATCGACCCTGACAAGTCATTAACTCCTTTTTACGTTTTTTTTTCCTTCAAGTTATCAATGAACAATAGATAAATAATCACTTTCATTCTAATCATCATCATCCTCTTAATCATGTCTATGAAAAAATCCTGGTATTAAGTGAAAAAATAAAAATTTAAATGAAGGAAGAGCAAAATAATACATGCTTCTACAAAATCAGTGTAAAAAATGTTTTAATTAAATTAAAAAAACCAAACAACAACAAACAGTGAAGAGTATTGAAAAAGAAAATTGCTTGTAAAAGAAGAGTCCCAATAAATATAACCAAAAGTCTAGAAAGTGTCAGTGGTTTTTGTTTTGTTTTTTAGATCTTGCAATTGAGTGGATGCATCGTTGCAACATTTAAAAAGTAGATTCAATAATTGCATATAAATAGTTCTGAACAGGAGAAATAAGCAGAAAATAAGGAAAAGGAGAAAAAGCTTGTGAGTGAATGAATTTTTAAAACTTGTATAAAGAAATCAAATTGAAATTCATCATAATGCCTTGCTCAAGAAGGAAATCCTGAATAATGCATGGATAGTGGTGATAGGTGTGCACTAAAAAATAATTTTGAACTCACAAAAATATAAAGAGAAAAAAAGGTTTTATTATCATTATAATTAAGGGGGAAAAAATACTTCTTTTTTATACACACACACTCACACATACACACATGAAAAAAGAAAATAAAAATATATGAAGTTTTATAAAAATCAAATCCTACATTCATTTCACCCTTTAGTTATATCATTTTACAAACTATCAGTCAGCCCTTGATATTAAAACAACACACTCAACAAGCAAATTTTTCATGAATAGATGGATGGATTTGGAAAGACTTATAAATAAAACTAAACACCGATGTTTGATGGCTATGTTTTCAAATCAAGGCAACATAATGCTGCTATTCATCATAAAAAATAATAAAATCAAACTTTGAAACATAAGTTAGCAGCATGTCTTCATTATCATATAAAAATCTAAATTGTTATTATTTAATAAGCAAGGAAAAACATTTTAAATGATATTCTAGAAATATTATCAGCTTTTCCATCATTTCTTATCTTTTACTAAGCATTGATGGTGGGAATGAAAAGAACAGCAGTCATGGCATGTCAGTGTTTGTATAATTGAATGGAAAAGCAAAAAATGGCCCCCGACAAGGCACTTGAACCGGTACCGTTACCATCAAAAGTCCCACTGGAATGCAGGTGAAATAAAAAAGAAGGCAAAGGCTTAAAAAATATACATGGTTCAATTCTAGGATCAAGGCAAAACAGCCAGCTGTCTTGCATATTTTGTGTACGATATAAAATCAATTAAAAAAAACATATACCATATAAAAGAATCCTAACCTCATATTAAAAAATTGAGACCTCAGTATATAAAACGGTTGCATTTATAATTCTATTCATAAACCATACCGTAGCACAAGTTGCTTAGTATTGACAACTCTGAAGACCCTCATTTTAGAAGAGAACTAAAATTCTGATATTGTTTTTCTCATATGATGCTCCAAGTTCTTAATCAATATGGTTATTTCATGAGTTTATCAACTTAATATATAAAGTCCATGAACGTTTCAGGTAACCTTCCACCACTCACCAAACATTAACTTTGAAATCATTTCTCTGCTAATTTCAAAGTCAAAAAATAGATCACCTTGCCCAACGCTTACCATTTAAAACGCAATAACTTCACCAGCCTTATTAAACGGTCTCTACCACGTTGAAAATTAAATGACCTATCCAAATTCTTAACATTTTCATATAAAATTCAAATAGTACATAATCTTTTCTTTCTCCATAAAGGAAATTTATAAAAGTACTCTTGTGATCAATTGATATTCAAATAATATAACTTTAATGTAATACCATTACAAAAACAAACTGAATCAGCAGAGAGGAATCGATCCCTGAATTTTTCAAGACACATTGATAAAAGCTTACAACAAAAATTGTGACTCTAAAAAAAAAAAAGTATTTAAAAAAAAACATCTTTCAATTTGTAATTTAACAATAAAAAAGACTTGAAATGTTTTTCAAGAACACCAAACTTTCCTCTATATCAAAAGAGAAAATTTAGTAAACCCTGTAATTTTATAAAGGTAATAAAAGTAATGAGTTTATAAATTTCTTCCAGGACAGGAATTTTACTTTGTGAGTATAAACTTATAAATATTCAAAGAATGAGCAAATATATAGCAGTATTTTCATGGGAGCATGATGCTAAATGACATCAATCTAACAATAACGGACTTAAATGATGATACAATATAATGTCTCGCAACCCTGAAGAGAGTAACAAAAAAGGTGCATGGATTAACTACAGTATTTTTTTACTGAATAGAATCTTTGGGCAGCGCTACACATAATGTGATGTTTAGGCAGATTGAAGATAGCTTTTAAAAAAAAAAGTCGTTAACAGAATAGCAAAAGACATAGAGCTGAATGGATTAACAGTAACAGTTATGAGTCCAATTAGCTGCATTTAGAGTTACTAAGAAAGAATGAATATGCATATGGTTTCTCTTGATAAAAGAGTAAGAGAGAATAAGGCTAAAGAAATACAAATATTACTTTATTTCTATACCATCGACAGATTATAAGCTTGAAAATCCATTACAAATTACACATATGAAAACAAGAATATAAACTGTGGCCACGCAATTAACTAACATTAGAATTGATGTATGAAACAGACATATATGAGAAAATTACTGACAAAACACTGATATTTTAAATTATTTGATGTGATCATTTTTTAAATGATGCAAGGTTAATGGTCTAAGCGAACGGTCTTTATAACAGTGACAATTTTCAAATATTGTATCAAATAATACAATTTAAGGAAAACCATTATTAAGATACATATAATCACAGTAGTAAGTGCAAATTATGTTTGCTGCAAAAGATATAACCAAATGAGAAAATGCTTCAACAGATATATATATGTATCCCCTCATCTGTATCATATTATCACATTGCGCCTTTATTAACAGAGACAAAAATAATGCATCATTGTAAGTCCATTAAAATAATCTTTAGCATTTTCAATAAAAATAACATTTAAGTAAATAAAGAAAAATGTAAAACATTTGCAAGTTATTGAAAAAGTTAGCTTACACGTGGACCATTCAAGCTTTATGTTTTACCATTTTTACAGCATTACTTTCTGTTAATAAATACAATTTATTCAACAACAAAAATTAGTTTGGGGTAAGGAAAATAGAGGAACGTTTAAAACAAAATATACAATAAAATAAAATGCTGCATTTCATCCTAGAGAGTGAAGTAAACCGTGTGGATTAAATCAAGTGAGAAAGTCAAACAATGGAAAATATTCACAATAACGAGCAACAACAACAACAAAGTCAACAATATTCCTGAGATATTCTTACGAACTCAAAGAAACCTTAAACTGAGGGTCATGTCTTGACAGAGGATTCATCAGCTGAGGATGAGGAGGACCTACCTCTCAGTCTTACACCTGGCTCAGTCAGTGGAACTTCTGGGATTTCCTGGTCCCTTGACAGTCTCCTCTCCTCATCCATTTCCTCTCTACTAGCAGGCCTCTTATGTGGGATGAAGGTCGACCGCTTTTGGTAGAGGTGAGGGCGCTGTTGGTGATATTCTGCTATTTGCCCATCTAGGCTGGGGCTCTGGACATCTTGATGATCTGAGAAATGTGTGTTCATTCTGGTACAGTGATACTGTTCAGGGTCTCTTCCATTGTTATCCCCTTCCCTTTGATTGGCACCACCCTCATCCTTTTCAAGATCCTCATCTCGCAGCTTTTCCTTTTGACGAGCGATGCCAATCTCATCTGGGAAAATGGTTATTTGCAAACTTCTCATGATCAGTCTGAAAATTGAAATAAAAGTTGATAAGTTGCTTGATAAATAATGAATGATCACAGTTCTTTCTAAAATAGACCTCCCTAGTTTAATATTCAAAATTCTGTAATGACTTCTTAAGTTGTTTGTAATTTGACAGAAAAATCTGTAATGAGGCATAAATGTGTTAAATTTAACAGTGAATAAAAAGAAGATGGTTGTGTTTATATAAAAGTTGTCTTAAAGTACTTCTAAAACTTTCCTATTCTTCAAAGAGCTTTCACGTCTAATTTGTTAAGGGTGCGGATTTTTCCACGACCCGTTGTGAAAGGATCCTCTTGGATCTTTCCACGACCGGTTTAATAGGCCTAGATATCCTGTTGGATTGATCGAGTTGCAATAGTAAGAAGCTTTATAATGATTGAAAGATTATTTCCAAAACCCGATCACTACAAAAGTATAGTCTGGGGTCAATTCTCAAGAAAAAAATGTATGAAGGCTATATAACGTACATTGAATCCGGATTTTAGAAGTAGCAAAAGTGTTGATACTCTTAAACAATACAATATGAAATACTTAAATCTTCATACAATTAAAAGCTAACACAATACTATCTAGTAGGCTACTTCAAATAATAAGTTGTTGTTTTGTGTGTGTTTTTGTTGTTGTTCTTTGTTTGTTTTTGCTCTCTTGTTTTTAAGTTAATTTTAATTCTAATTTTTCATATATTGGGGTGTGGTGGGGGTTTTGGGGTTGGATACGCCAAGTTAAGTTTTGTCAGTTTATTTTGAAGATCTGGACCTGCTCTTTATTGCCAGTTCACTTCGTCAATATGTTCAAAAATTTAATAAAATATAACCCTCTCTCTCTCTCTCTCACACACGCGCACACACGCTCACGCACAAACACACACTTTCTCCTTCTCTCTCCCCTGTCTGTTGATTTGTTTCTCTCTGAAAAAAGTATTTCATAAACAATTTCTTTCTTTTTAAACAAAAAAACAACAAACCACTTTTTATTAGGGCCTATTATGTTTTTGCCCATCACATCAATTAAATAGGCCTACAGTGTTTATTGATTCTGTATTCTGTCGAATTACTGCAGATGATAGAAAGCGTCGCCTTATCACTTTCAAAGTATTGCCAGTATTCAATTTCGTCAAAAACCTTTAACAACAAAATATATAACGGATCTAAAGATATGCCCGACAAGATTGATCAAACCACATGTACATTGTCATCAATTAGCCTAGGGCTAGGCCTGACCATTTTTAACATTGGTTGGCTAGTCTAATGTCCAGTATGGCATATGGGTAGGTGGCACGGAAACGGTCGACGATTGGTTGAAAGAAACAGGTCGTGGAGGATCCTTCCACGACCGGTCGTGGAAAAATCCACTCCTATTTTTTTTAAAGATACTAGATTTACATGGAGATCTGGATGTCTAAACTTTGGCATCTTGAATGTTGGCTTGATGGAAACAAGTATAAAAGACCAGCTAAAAGTATTATAATGGTTAATGTTTTTAATTCTGTGATTTGGCATTATGTGTTCAGAAATGCTTTTTACAGATTTTCTGTAATATATCAAGGAGTTCTACCAAAATATTTCATAATTAATATAATTGAAATTGTAAAAGAGAGTTATATGAGTGAGAGAGAGACGGGAGAAAGCTAAAAAGAATGAGCTTATAAGAGAAGACATGAAGCAAATCATATTTCATCGCTATTGATGGGGTTAACCAAAGCCAATCTGTAATTTTGATAGACTTATGAACAGAGAATGAAAGATGTATAAAGCCCTCAGGTAAGAATAACAAATAATATGTAATCATGTTATCATACTTTAGCAATGAATTACATAGACACAATCCAACTTCCTGTTGCTGGACATTGCTGGACAAGTGAGCTAATGAGCATCCAGCAGATACATGACATTTTTGAGAATGACTAAAATCAAATCATCTTTATAAAAATGCAAATTATTCAATAAATGAATAATATTCAATAAGGTTTAATCGTACCTTGGAAGAAGAGCAAGAAAACAGGCAATGATGACAACCAGGGAATGTTTAGCAGTGGAGATGGTGTTCTGCATGATCCAATAGGGATTGGAAGGATGGTCAAAGGTGAAGAATATGGCATTGGTGATAAGCAAAAAACTCCAAAATACAACAAAGCTGAAGACAATGGCAGCCCATTGAAACCAAACCTGAAAGGAAATAAAATAACATTGTCAGAAATATCTTTCTTTTTTGGTTTTCAGATTCAATTACTTTCAGGACCAATCTAAGGTATATTATACAAATCAATAAGATCCCCATACAGACATAACTGTGCTCAACTTACTTTGTAGAGTTCCTTGACTAGCCATTACATTCCCAAATCTTTCTCAACACTTTGGTGAGCAACGTGCACATTAATAACAAAAATGCTTCTCTCTTGCATACTTACAAGATAAGACTCTACCTAGAGCCAGGTACTCATTTCACATCTGAATTAGTACCAAAGATTAGGTTAACGAACTTGAAGCCAATGAGGTTTGGAGATTCCTGAACTTTGACACCAAATCCCGGCAATTATTCTTATGGCACAAGTTTCAATGTAACTTTCGTAACAGGTGCAAAATAAACACATAGCTGCAATCCAAAAACCGGATTTGACCAAGCAGAATAATTGAAAGGTGCATGGCATCCTGTATGTTCCAAAAAATATAAAGCTTGAAATAAATTTCTTTACAATGACATGAGAAGGATCTACTAACAAATGCCATTAACATCTCTGATGACATTTTGCCATAATCAACAATCAAGAATGTTTGTATGAAAAATTAGAAATTTCTGATACAAAATGGAATGAAGGTAAATTTCTCAGTAGTGGTGGTAAAAGTGATGGTGAAGTGGTCAAGTTTGTTTACAAAAAAAATATGTTATTTCAGTACTATAGCCAGCAACGCCAAGCCAAGCTAAGGTAGGCCAGGTTCAAACCCCCAGTCCCAGTAGATTTTTCTAGTCGCCTCCCTGTCGACCAAGCGTAAATGGGTAGTTAGATCAAAAGTAAAGTCGGCATAGCAAGCAATGGCAAACTACCACACAAAGCCGTATACCTTAGGAATTGGGACTCAACTTCTTATTTCCTCTACGCTCAGTCGAGCCAGCTACATGAATACATCCACCAGCTCTATAAATGTTCCCAAGTTAATGTCACAGAAAAATGCATCAACCAATGACTCAGATCAAACTTACCCATGAGTATGTCTCAAGAGACATGTGAAGTAGAATCACTAAGATCATACAAACATCAACAGTTGTGCCAAATTCCCATATCCCTACGTGTTCTCGTTCATAGGCCTAAAGAATCCAGAATAAAAACAAAGATTAATTAAGTCATTGATCCTTTCTTTAACAAGAATTGAAAGTGAAGCTAGAATCAAATTAAACTATGATGATAGTGACATATTGAGAGTGTCAGTGGTAATCCAATCAAAGTTTCATAAAATCACCTAAAATGGTGAACTACATTCTGTCTGAAACAATCTGACAAATATTAATTAGAAAGTGGTCTTAGGCACGAAAAACTAAACCGGCCAACTACAACAGCTATCCTAATCGTTCGTGTAAGATGATCAACTCGGTAGCTAACCGGCGTTATCATTATCACGCCCTATTGTTAAATGGTGAACAGACTCGCCGTCCACCCCATGACTAGGCATGGTGGACAAAAGGTGTTATTGTCAAATTAATGACATGGATTTCATTACCCTGTGAGATGATCCTAGATATGTTACGTCGTACAGTGTACCATTACCTATATTTGTTTAATCCATCCTATGATTTAAAAAGAGATCGGATCTAACCTCCATATTATTATAATTATTGTTTTGGTAATTGTAGCTGTTATTATAATTATTATTATTATTATTAACATCATCATCATCACCAACAGATTCATACTATTTCTGAATGGCGATTTATTACTATTAGTTTCTTTTTTTTCCCTTTCTTTTGTTGTCAATTTTACCCGTGGGTTACTCATCAATTATAATATGTCCCCGCCACTCTCTCTCTCTCCCAGACATCATTCTTATCAAAGACTGAGAACATACTTACCAAATGAGGTATAAAGTAGACAATGAGACTTTGGTACAAAACATCGATCAAAACTATGAGGTAGGTCCAATGTGTGTACATCTGTTGAGTTAAAAGAAGGGATGAAAGTAAGAGTCATTGGCAAAAAACCTTCTGAATGGTTGTCTAATCAAGAGGGTAGATCAGACCAACTCATATTTTGAATTGGTATTTGAATTTTGTCCTTGCGGATTACCCTGAACATCTCCTCTTTAGAATTTCTATATAAATTCTTAGACTCTGAGCCCTGGATCATTGGCTTCAGAGACTGAACAAGTTACCAACCTATGGAACAAGCTTTCTCTGTACAACGTAGATACATGTCTAGTCATTGTCAAGTTTATAACTTTGCGACATTCAATAGTGATAGGAATAATCATTTCTGTGACATGGTTTCAGAATAAAGGAATGACTGGTGACTGAATTATCTCCAACAAAGATTCATTAAACCTTGATGAATATTAGTATGTTTTACTGAGAAAATTATTCTTTCTGTATGTATTCTATACTATGAAAATTTGCGTTAAAATAAACCCTCATTTACTTGCCCTTGATATATCCTTAAATCCTTGGAAAAACTCTATACAATTTTCTATCCTAGCCAGGTCTGTATAAGAATATCTTGTGAAAAAAGTGAATGATAACCAGTAATAAGCATCAGCTATACGTTATTATGGAATTTTGTACTAAATAGAATACAAAATCTTACCTCCCCTCTTTGGAGTGGTTTGTATAGATTAGGATCAGCATAAAGAGTTTCCGCAGACAAATCTTTATCAAATATACCATTCATGAGAGGTGGCAGTGATGTGAATATGACATGTTGCATAGTCAGGTATAAGCTGTCGATCATTATGGAGCCGGAGAATCCACTGAACAATTGAAACCAGAACAGACTCATAACAGACAGCTGTGGGAATCAAACAATATACAGTGATTATTTATAACATAAACTAAACAAAATCTTGAAACTAAATTCAACTAACAGAGAGAAAAAAATATTATCAGATCAATGTTAAATGAACATAATTGAGTTTTTGAATTTCTAGCTTACAAATTTATATTTCAATTATCAAAAAATGTTCTTGTTTTTCTTTAAATGAGTACTGACATGAGCAACAATCAAATTAATAATGCAAGATTAAATGACTAAATTGGCAGACCTTTGTTGTCATTTTGTTCTCTTAAACATTATTTTAAACAATAACATCATAATAATTGGATTATGCATTTAACTCAAAAACAGATATAGTACAAGAAAAGACTCACCAAACTTTTGTAGAACATAATAGATGCAAACTTGGCCAATCGCACATGATTCCAATGGCCATGGACTAGTAAAAGCCGTTCTAAAAATCTGAATCGAGCTATTGCAAAGTCTGAAGACATGACAGCCTGCATGCCTTCCTGGCCTGAGATTCCAACTCCGATATCGGCTGTTTGAATCATACTCACATCATTAGCTCCATCGCCTGGACAAGTGAATGATAAGGGTTTTTGGTTACATTTCAAGCAATACAGCCCTTTCGTTACAAAATCAATGTAGGACATTATAGAAAGGCTTGATGAAACTGCAGCTTATTTCACCATGGATGAGATGAGCAGCACCATGGATCTTATCAACAGTTTATTTATTTTTGTAAAATGATATATATTTTAGAAACATTTGTGGATTTAAAAAGGTAGAAAATTATATCAAATCATGATTTGCTAACAGCCTCAATAAAACCTTCAAAGATTGAAGTGTGTAACTTACCTATTGCTAGAGTCATCTTCTTTAGATTATCTCTGACAAGCTTGACTACGGTAGCCTGAAAATGAGCAAATCCACAAACACTGTTTTAGTGTGAGGTAGCTGTTTAAAGAAATCAATTTTCTAAAAAACAAAAACATACCTTCACTTTAGAACAAAACAATAAAACATTTCAAACCAAAATCATGACTTTACATTACATCAAGGGACTACCAATGCCAAATATGATGAACCATAAAGAGAAAATATATTACAGTAATGCTGTCTACTAATTTTTTTAAATATGTGTATTTCGAGGATATTTAATTAAATTTCAGAATAAACCAAAGCAACAAGATAGCTCATCAATGAAGACTTCAACTTCTAGCAAGAAGCCTGTAGTAGCTTAAAGATCAAATGAAAGTCTTTCTTAAAGTTACCTTTTGAATTGGAGTAGCCCTACAGCATACAACAGATTGACAGTGGAGAGACAATGTGAGGAAATATCTTTCTAGATCAGGATGTGTTGCAAAAGTTAATGTGGAGCCATTGATGACAAGAGCATAGTTTTTCTGCTGATTGTCCAGATTGTATGATCTAAGGGATGTCATAGACCTCGTGAAGAGAGAAATCATGGATCCAAACCGGCTTGGGCTCTCTTGCTCTTGACGGTCTTTTCTAAGCTGTTCAATGGCCTCCTTCAACTTAGACATGGTTTCTTCTTTTGAATCAGCATTAATTATGATCACTTCTTGATCTTGAGAAAATAAATGACAAGCATTGGCAATCTGAATGGCCGTCTCCTGTGAGATGAATAAAGTAAGAAAGGTTTATTGAAATACAAATAAAACTTCCTTCATCCAAATAAGGAAGTAGAGAGATCATAACTTAAATATCTTTTTTCTAGCTGACAAACATGCAAAATAGATTAACTTTTGATGAGGGATTACTAATTTATCGATTCTCACGGTCATCATTTTCATAATTAGTCAGGTCTTGTCAAAATATCTATTGATTAGAGAAAGAAAAGACATATATTTATAAGTTCTCTCGTTTTCTCTTGCATAATGGAAGTAGAAATTTGATTTGTAGATGGTTGTTGTTGCATTGAATTTAGCCATTTCCACTACTCTGGTGATCTCAGGGACTGCCTTAAAAACAGTCAAGGGTTCTGTCACATGGAACCTCCTTGATTATATCTGTCTCCAAAAGGACTAAGCACAGAATAAGAAACAGTCTGCCTCCAAAATCCAAACATTCCAATGAGTTATTATCTTTAAAGTCAGGGAGATCTTTCATTTATGGTATACATCAATTTTTGAATTTAAATCAAAATAATATTACAAATAATGTTCTATTTCCACTTCTTGTATTCTTACACTTTGGATCCTTGGTATTTAAAATGTATTTAAATGTGTAATATAGTTCAAAATTTTATTAGAATCCGAGGCATGATTAAAAATTTATTCACAATTATAACAGTTACTTCATTTTGGGACACCCTGGATCCTGATCTCCCTTCATAACAGAAAACTGAAGAAAATATAAAGTTCAATAACGCTACAAATTGTTAAAATAGTTTCATTTATCAAACCTGTTTATCTCCTGTTAACACCCAGACTTTCATGCCAGATTGTCGCAGCTTGGAGATTGTGTCTGGAACTCCATCTTGAAGTTTATCTTCAATGCCAGTTGCACCTAATAAATAGATCAATGATAAAGAGTGAACTAAAAATAAAAAAGAAGATATTTTGCATATAATGAGGACTAAGTAAATTGTTTAAAAACATTTTTTTAAGAAAAAGAAAGTAAAACAATGGAGTACAAGCATCTGTGAAGAAATCTAAAGGAAACGATAACAATAAATAAATATCCCTCCGACCCTCTTCACAGGAAATTAATACTCCTAGGCAACTGACCAAGAAGTTCAAGATCTTTTTCCATCTCTAGACAGGATTCCATGATCAGTTCTTCACGGTTATCCATACTTGTCTCTGCTTGTCGGTGTTTAACCTCCCATGCTTTGTAGTCCTTTTCATCAATAACCTGGCAGAGATCAAAAGAGGCATCTAAACAATCTACCAAGCTGACAACAACTCTGGAAACAAATGGTTCATTTAATGGCAGCTTTAAAGCCTTAAAATCTCTTAATTCAGAAGAAAAAAAAGAGATCTGCGTATAATAAACAATAATTAAAAAATTTTCTTCAAATATAGCAATAGAAAAAGCATAAAATAACTTATCACACTGGCATTAATCAAATCATTTATAGCATTAAAGAACGTACCCTTTTGGCCATGCATAAAGTCCGTAGACCTTGCATTGCATATGCTTGAAGGTAATCTTCTGTCTTTTTAATGTCAGCTTTTTCTTCTTCATCTTCTGCAAACATAAAAAAAGAAAACAGGTTTCAGAATATCATGACATTATTGCTCTGGCCAGTTTCCATCCTACTATTACTTTGAATCTGATAACTTCATGTTGGTAAGGGATTTTATCACCTTATCTCACTTACCGAAACAGGAAAAAAAGTGGCATATAAGATCATATTGAGTGATAATATAATCATGACAGCACCAATAGTAATATACAGCAATAGATTACAAAAGATGCCTGAGGATTATTACATACAGGTATTGTGTTATTTTTTAGCATTGATTGTTTAAAGTTCTTCTTCTTCTTCTTCTTCTGCATATAGTAGCCCCCGGTATAGGAGGATCAATCTACATTTAACAAATAACGTAACTTTTTCACAGTACTTCACACATAATG
>JASKDV010230874.1:0-18336 GCA_032466395.1 Aegires albopunctatus | reverse complement strand
CTAAGTCAAGAACGCTATGGTTTTAAACGAGTATTGAATTGATTGCTTATTATTCTTATACATATAGTTATACCTGTTGCTGAAATTTAATCCTAACACTTATACAAAATTTGTTACATGTAATGACTGGATTGAAAACATGGGTTTATAATTAGATCTAGTGCATGCACGCGGGGAATATCCCAGCCAATAATAGCAAAGTTCAGGATGGGGGAGCTCTCTAGATATACTTAATTAATTTCGATCTCTTTTTAGAGATTCGATGATTGATTGGGTCGAAAACTGCTTTCTCCAACTTGGGCGAGGCGAATCGGTGCCGTCGTAGAGGTGGCAGGTACGTTCCCCTATGCATCACTAGATTTTGTCGTTTCTTTCCTTTTATAGACTCTTGTCTTTGTCTCTAAGGGGTTATTTCATATTTTAAATGTATCAAATATCATTTATGTAATGGCGGATATTTGATTTTTAAGTTTGTTTGTTTGTTAAAGCACGTAGAGCATACATTACTTTCTTGAATATGCTCTGTATAAGTATAACTGCTATAATCATTATTATCATTACTATCATCAACATTATTACTACTACTATTATTATTATTGGCATTGTTGTTATTATTATAACATTTGTACTATTATTATACACTCAACCTGATGTCATATTATCGGTACTCCTTTGTTTTAATTATTGCCACATCATCAAAAATTTGTACACGTACTTCATTATAATCATAACCAATTCTTGTGGCATGATATTTGAATAAAAAAGTAATGATGTCTTTCATTGATTGAATGAATTTTTTTAATTATTGGCGATTATTTATTTTTATCTCTTGCTTATTGGCTGTATGACTGTGGGGTTTTTTTTTTGCAAGGGCTCCGACATGGCAAGCTACATTCTCAACCTAGTACATAAGTTGTCGTGTCTTTAGTTTCCTCTGTAGTTTCTTTACTATATGATGAAAAGTATAATAATATTATCAACACATATAAAATAAGAAAAAATTGTCCTGTTTTCCAATGTATTTTTGCCTTGACTTCAATATTTCATTAATAATTAATCATTAATTTATATCTAACCATCCAATGGACTAAGACTGTGTAGTTTGTTGCTTATCCTATTATGTTAGTTATTATTCCTGACGATCAGATCTATCATTATCAACTAGAACAAATTGAGGAATTAAGACCTTGGCAATTATGTTGACAAAACTTGCCGCCTGTTTTTTACATATTTTTTGTACAGCATTTAGAATTTAGACAAAGTGCTGTCATTAATACTAGATACACCCCCTCATTCACACCTGAGCTGAACATGGTAAATACTAATAGGACTAAAAAAATGTCTTACCAAGGTAAATGTGGCCTATGATATGAAAACCATGATTCAAACTTACGTCACCAAGACAGCCAATTTGTGACAGCAAAGAAAGCATCCTTTTGCTAGACTTAGTCAATGTTTAAAAACTTACTATTTCACAGTAGCCTAATTGTAAAGTGAATATTTTCTCTGAATGAAACTTACGGCTATAGCTATAACACTATAATCTAAGATTAAGATAAACATTTTTAAGCATTTCAAAAGTGAAAGTCGAAAGCTAGACTTGTTCTCAGAAGGCCCAATTCTGTATGTAGCAAATAGATCTTCACATTAACTAGGTGTATAAACAAGAATAGCAGGGTCGGTCAGACTTTATAAAATGCTTTTCAAAGCTTTGCCCATCTAACCAGAATTCTCCCTGATAAAACCCCAAACCTGCGCACTTTGTGGTCAATTTAGGACTTACGCCCAGTAGGCTGCTGGATTGGATAAGTCAGTCAGTCAAAGAAAGCTTGTACTTTGTAGGCTACATAAACATTCTAAGCGCACACTTCATGACAGCTAAAATGATTCAGTTTCATTTTGAGTTTGTCTTGAATTGGGAAAATGACAATTTTTTCCTTTTTGATTTAAGCTGCAGGAGTGCAGGCATTCCATTATGACCACTATAATTTATCATAGAAAGAATTCTGTTGCAGAAAATGCATTCCATTTAAAAGGCAATTTTAATTCAAATTCCTTGGGATGTGATGATAACTTCGAATTATCAGGGATGGAACCAAGCTTCGAAAAAAACCCAGTATGTCCAATTCCTTCAATTACAATATCATAAGACTAATTTAAAAATTAAATACATCTGATCTACATGAATTTCGAATACAAATATAATGATATAACCATTTCATAGACAAATCCTATTATTTCTTCCAAGTATTTTTACTCGTGATAAAAAATCTCAGTCAACCACTAGGCAATAACTATTGCTAAACCTTTTAGTTTTACAAGGCTTGGCGCTTTCTTTGATCTATTGTAGACCTACTATAACTATAATATATATATAGTATTAATAACCAGTCTATCTTTTATATCACTATAGGTAGGGATGGAGTAAGGTTGATGGATGATTGATACACACTACTTTAACAGTCATTAATACTGAAAATTCAAATTATAATTTCAAATGATCATAATCAGGCCAGAAATCATTCAAATCAACCAAGATTTTTTAACAAAATGAAACACAGGTAACTACAAATTATCCGAGTTCCAATTATGTCGACTCCACTGAAATTGGTCGGTACCAGTACTTAATAATAACTACTCCCTTCTGTTGCATTACGTTACAAAGTACAAGTTCTAGATTTTAGATAACTAAAGTAAAACTCGCAAAATTAGAATTCTTTGGGATATGGTGATGACGTCGAATTATCCGCATTTAAATTGATTTCAATTCAATCAAAGGGATAACTGGGTATTTCCCATAACATAAAGTTTCGTCCAAAATGCAGTTATAATTTGACCGCTTAGTTGTAAGGCTATGCATTTTATTGATGTACTGAGCTAGATCTATATACATGTATATATTAATAATAACAAGTCAGCCTTTTATTACTACGACTAATTGGGATGGAGTAAAGTTGATGGATGGTCGATGAGATTTTAACATTCATCATACACTAGTAAAAATTCAAATTATGACATTGAATTATCCAAATTGGCCCAAAATAGTTCAAATTAACTGGAATTTTTTAACAAAGCCAAAGAAAAAAAACTAGAATTTGAGGTAACGTTGGATTACCTGGAATATGAGTTTGAATCATGTGGATTCACTGTATTGCAATCATCACAAATGAATATAATCATGCATTCTTGTAAATAACGAAAGAAATGATTTAAAAAATGAAATACAATTTTATAACAAAGCATTTATTCAGACTGAGTAAAACCAAGCTATAAAGTAGAAATCCTTAGATTCAATTTGATTCCATGAATAGTAAATAATTTTAATATTGTACAGTACAAAAATTTTGTTTCCATATCTCCTTGAACAAAATGATAATAATAATATGCATTTTTAAGCATGCATTTGTCATGCAAATAATTTAAGTCATTTACAAGCACGCACACACACAGAATGGAATGAGAGAAAATAACAATGATGAACTTCAATAAAATGTATTGCAACACAAATGTTGAATTAATAAGAGGATATAAAAAATTGAAAAGCGACCAATATCTCTCTTCTTTCTATTTATTTTAGAAAACTAAATGATTAAGCTACTGTTTAAAAGTTATCCTTTCACTTTTTAGCGCTAAAAATGAAATTGAATACCATTAATTACACCAGGTAATAGATATCAACCTTAAATAATGAGAAAACAATAACACACCCATACACACTCCTGAAAGCCTGGCAAATCCATGTGTCACAGTCATTTGTAATCAGAGGAATGCATTTATGAACTTACTATACATGATGCCAGCAATTTATCACAAAGCCGTTAAGTCATTGGCAATGCTATGGTTAATATTATTATGTTTGTGGTACATGTATTAAAAAGTGTGGAGCAAAACTACAAATCTGAGCATTTAATTTCAGACAAGAAAAACTAAAAATAAAACAATCAAATTTACTTATTTTGACAGTTGCAATAATCAGATAATGAATTGAAAACACAAAGAAATGTACATGTCATGTAGTAGAGATAGGTTAATTTCTGCAAATTGTGAACAGAAAACATATTTACTTTTTTCATCATTTCTTTGGTGGCACGGTGGCAGAATGGTTAAGCCATTGGACTTGCATGCGAAAGGTCCCGAGTTCGAATCTCATTGGAGACACCGTGATTAACTCTTGGGCAAGGTTATTTACATGAATTGCCTACGTTTGCGGCGCTGTTCTTACGGCTGACGCTCGGTGACGGTATATACCAAAAGATAAATTTCCCTTCGGGGATGAATAAAGTGGAATTTTATTATTGTTTTTTTTAAATATTTTTTTCCCTATTTCAGCAGATAGAGAAAGGGTGACTTTCTATATTTAATCTCGGACATAATTACTTTACACTTTACTTGGAAATTTGGTGTAGAGGCAAAATATTTAAATGCAACCTATACTATAAGTTAGATTAATGATCAGAATATTTAACTGTGTAAGTCAAGAAGAAGATAGCCAAAAGATGGAATGGGTTAGTTTTTTCCCTTTCCTATTGAACATAAATAAATAAATAAAATAACTCATCTTAGTCTATACTTCAATCCCATCTTGGAATAACAGCATTAGTCAAATGTTAAATATGTATAAGTAATAAAAAACAAAACATAAATCGAAAGAATAATAATGAAGTGAATAGAGAAAAAAAAATAGATGAGGATTGGGCAATGAAATTATGAAGAACATAACGAAACCGGAAATGTGTCACTCTACTCATTGTTCTTATAAAAACAAAAACAAAAAACCCCACAAATATTTATAAACAAGTCCTCTGACGATGTAGGTCTATAGATTTGAATATTACATTAATGAAAATATTGTGCAAAGTAATATCTTTGCATTTGTCTTCACGGACTCCAAATGATACATTTAAAGATACTATATAGCCATCATATTTTTTCCAAGTGCAATACAGGAAAAATTTGGCAAAATAGGTGCTGCATTACGCAAATGAAAACAAACACCATGGCAAGTTTTTATAACTAATTTGGAAATATTCTGATTGCATCCTGAAAAATGGTCATTGATGAATGAAATAATGAGCATTACTTGCCCTTGCATTAGAAGCTGACAACAACAAACCAGTGAGCAAGATCAGATTATTTGTATATGGCTATATAATTAAAACAACAAAGATTAAGGCTAAAAGCAAAGAGGAACAGGTATTAAAAAAATAATGCAAGGAGATTAAAAATGATGCTGGATAATTTGTTAACCATATTCCACAACTTCTTTTTTCCTTCGTAATTCACTACTGTTGGAAATCTTTGACCAAGACATTTTATTATTTTTGACTACTGTGGGGCCTACTAACCCAGACATTCAATAAAGAAATAAATAAAACTATACCTACTTGGAAAGTGGTGGCCCCAAGATCGCTAATTAATTTTATAACCAAAGTCAATAATGCTCTGGGTATGTGTGATCCATGGTTGCTGAATAGGGTTAAGCTAAAGATATTGTGGGATATGTGAATGAAAGATATAAAGTATAACAAGGTGTAATGATAAAAGGATGATGGGAATAGTGACAAATATCAATTTATTTCATTCTGAACAGAAAAAGGCCAGGGAAGAGCTCAAAGATTTGAATAAAGATGAAAACAAGATTGCTCATTCATATGTCATACTGATTTAATATATATGTAAAAAAAAAGAAATTAAAGTGAGAGAGCCAGTAGAAGTAGAAGAGATAAACTATAAACACTCCAATCACATTCTTCATCATTCAACACAGAGGTAAGAATCACATAATTTATTGTACAGTTGTGAAGGTATAAAAATATAAACATTGATTCATAAATACCTTAAATATTATTCTTATAAATACAGTAACAATATCATTGGAAATTGGAAAGCAAAAGGAGGAAGAGAAGAGCTCACATTAAACAAACAGTTTATCAAGTGAAATGGATGGTATAATTACATTTAAATGACATGACTTAGAAATTGCTACAGATATGCATTTTGATCCTCATTAAGCGCAAACATAATGATTAACCTTGAGATTTGTTCTGAGTCAAAAAGAAATTCTTGACACACAGTACGCACTTGAAATATGTATATAAATAAAATTCTGGCTATTCAGAGCCATTCCACTTTGGCTCGAGAGGTACCCTTGTGGTGAAGACTTCATTGAAAACCCTGATGCTAATGATAATAATTTCTATGATTAAATTAATGAATCCATTGAAGTTCTTACTAAAACGGCTTAGCATTAAGAATACCATGAATCTCCTACAAAACAAGGAAAGGAGTAGTTTGAAATAACTTGTCTTTATCATTGATCATGGATACATTCTTAAAAAAGGTGTTAGGACAAAAATCAAGATTATGACATAAATAAATAAATACAATAAATAATAATAACAATAATTAGAAGGAGAATTATTATTACAATAAATTATATAACAAATAAAAATAGGGCTAAAATTATGCCAATAGTTTCAAGAAAAACTCCAGCTCTTAAAGACACCAAATTGGCATAAATACATAACATCTCATTCTCTAGTGCATTGGCCCAGACAGATTTTTTTGATTTAAGGCATTATTGCTTATTATAAAATTAGAATTAATTACCATTACCATAAGAATTATATTTGCAATCCAAACAGCAACCCTGTTGAAATTCAGACTCTGCTCATGCCCTAGCTCTTGACAGACGATTAAAAAATGAACAACTTTCAGGCTCTTGCTTATACAGTGCAACAAGCTTATATCGGCATTGCTGGACAACCAATGTAAGAAAGATGTCAATTTATCAGATGAACTCATAGATAAAAGGAAAAATGGATGGACACTATCAATATTAACGCAAGGCACATACACAATGTCAATCATCTATTTTGGCCTTAATCGAGGCCTTGTTTAGGGTCGAAGAGCATGCAATTTCAATGGCTTATTGTAAGAGGTGGATTTCACTGTTAGAATAGCATAACTTCCTTTTGTGACTTTCATAACAAATTCATTGGTGGAAATTTATGTTGTCTATTTGCTTATTATGATCTTCACCTCCACAATGGCGATGATGATATAAATTATTATAAAATTTACATTGATTGATTTATGATATATAAGATAAAAAAATGGGACCTTGAAATGATGTCAGTACATGTGGGATGTCAATATAAGTGACGTCGATATATGTATGTTGCACTGTAGTAATAATAATAATAACATCAATAACAGTTTTAATAATCTTTTATATCTATCCAGAGATGGATGCACTATGTAATTCAAGAAAAAGATTCTTTACCATCCTCTAGCTCATTAAGCAGAACAAAAAAGATTTTTATGAATGATAATTGTCCTTAATCAATCTAGTCTGGATTTCTTTTCTTTCTTTTTTTTTTCATTCTTGGGACAACTACAAATATATAAAAATGACGTTACAAAATACCCTGCAGATCAAAGGAAGAGAGAAAAAGTTCAGTTCACTTTAACCAAGAGTGAAATAGTATTTTCTTTTCTTGTTTTAGAGAACAGAACCAGCATGATAGCATGAATCTTTGAACTTAAAACTCACCTTTTATCTTCTAGTCAAGATCAGGAAAGAAGATATTATTAAGAAAGAATTAGTATTAGTAGTAAGTATAGTGAGGGAATGGGCTTGTTGCCAGAATTTTCAATGGAAACAATAATTTTTAATAGTTCAGTCCTTTGAGAGAAAAAGTTTCCTGCCTGACACAGAGGACATTTGGAACAGCATTTAAGATTGTATCAAGGTCTTGACAAAATTTACCAGTTTAAGACTTTTTCCAAGATAAATTATTTCCCAAATTCAGGATTTTTTACATAAATCTATTGAGCCCCACGTTCCGCATAGTCAAAATATCGATCCAAATTAATGTTCAAGACCGACAAGCAACGTTTTGGAATGTCATCCACCCCTACATTTCAAATGTCACACTAGGTAGTCCACACGATTTAAACATGGTGGGAAGCAGAACTGATTTACTTGCAACGTTTTTTGTGGCAAAGAAAAAGAAAAAGAGAAGATTATGTCTTACAATGGCCACACCTTTGAATGTTAAAGCATGATTGATGATCATTATCGTTGCTTTGAATTGATGAGAAAAATATCCAGCATGTTGGATTGTTTATTTAGAATGATGCTTTGAAACGAGGTCCGTCGGAATTTCCAACAACACTAGCACCTGGGAGTGAGTGTTTAGTTTGGAACAACTTTACTCTAAAGTGACAGTTTGGAGCGTAGATATGGAGAGCCCTTTAGACTTGTATGAACCCTGTATGACTTAATATATGAAGAAAAAAAGAAAAAAATGAACGATAAAAACAGAAACAAATCTCAGCTGTTGACATCCAGATAGAAAGAATCAGTAATTTGCATGTTTGTGAAAATCACTTTAGTGTTTATACAGCCTTTGATCATATTCACCTTTTGAGCATATTAAAATAATGGAAGTGATTTTTAAGTTTCAAAAATTCTTAAACTTGTTGACTTCGCGAGAGAGAAGGAAGGGAAAAGGGAAACAACAGTCACGAGCCATAGTTCTAAATGCATTTTTTTTATTATGTATCTTTGATTTAATCTTTGAGGAGAGATGAAGTGCCACAAAACACACTATCCTACAGAATGTATTGCTTACATGATAGGGACAGGAATACCATATTTGTTGTTAATCAAATGATTTTTTACACTAATACCAGGTCCTTATTAAAAATTTAAGGGACATCATCATAGGCCTTCAATTTATTTTGAATCAAAAATATATCAAATTTCTCTTGTTTGAAATGAAAAAAAATAAATTGAAGCTTAAATAGCTGAGCAAAAAGAGATATCAATTTTGGATATACTTCATAAATGGATAAATTCAGACAAACTTGTTAATAGAAACTTGACCATTTATGGAGAGAGATGCATTTTGCTTTTAAGCATTTCCTGAGAAGATTTTTTTTTTTCAAAAGAAAAATATCAAAACTCTCCAATGAAAAAAAGAAAAAAAGATTAAAATTAAAATTAAATAATGAACAGTTTTACATAGTCTACAACAATACAAATTCATGAATCCATTATTTTCAACAGAATGCATTTTGGAAAGGCATGGTATACTGAATATCTAATCATTGTCATTATATCATACAGTGCAACACATCTAACTCATAGGTACCAACCAAAACACATAATCTCTAAGTGGCACCATTGTGTTATGCAAGTGGTTATTTACCAGCGTCGCACCGGTAAATAGACCGATGGCTATTCTCCAGCGTACTTAAATTTTTTTATCAATTGTATTTGTCAAATTGCATCGGTCGTATGTGTATGCATTTAGATCTAGAATCTAGATCTATGTATTTAGTAAAGGGCAGATCCCAAACAAACAAATAAAATCATTCATTCAATCGCTCTCTCTCTCCCTGAAACAATTAAAAATGAGCTGGCGAGTGCGTATGCAATTCCCAAGTGTCGTGTTCGGTATATAAAAAAGATCTAGATCTACTGTGCCAATTTTATTTTTCTATCTTCTTCTTTTATGTAGAAAAATCTACAGCCTTTTAATGGCGATTCACGGTACATGTAAATGTAGCCTGATGCAGGGGTAATGCACATGATTATGAGTATGTAAACAGTCAGATAATTGATGAGAAGTTGGTCTCCAATAAGCGGAGATACTATAAACCCTTCTTTATCGTTTAATCAGCTCAACCCACATGACGCCGCTGCTCTACTGTTGTCTTTCGCAGCCTTCAAACTATGTATAATAATACAAACAAGCGGCTGATTATGAATATGACATCGATGAGTTGTACTAGGCCTAGGATTTCTGTTCACGACGTCGAACCAAAAGGTCACTGGGCATGCGCACTATGCCACTCGCCAGATCATTTCAAACTGATTGGAGTGTTCATACTGCACTAGATCTAGGGTGTTAATGTGACATGGCACTAGATCTAGAGATCCTTGAATGGTTTTGCAGGGTCTGATTGAATAATAATCTCGTTTTTTTGACGTCAATCAATAGCCTTCTGAACATCTTTTGACATGCGTGACGCCGGAGAATAGCCATTGATCTATTTACCAGCGCAACGCCGGTAAATAGCCACTTGTTTGTGTTTTTGGCCAACTTTATCATGATAATGTATTATTAAAATATTAAGTAAGAGTCTAATTTGAGCAGAAAGAAACATCCAGATTATAACAGGATGAAGAATTTTTCCACTAACTATACAAACAATGGAAAAAAGGAATGACATACATTCATGAATAAAATCCCTTTAGGGAAATACTGCTTTGGTAGAAAGCCTGACTCATCCTTCACATTGTGTATAAAAGATTGATTGATCAAAATCTTTGTTTCTACAAATTCAATGATTATCATAAAAGGGGTGTCAATACCATTATAAAGGAAATTGTTGAAAGAGGTTTATGTTATGAAAAGAGTAAAGATATAGTCGTTGATGACTAAATAATCATTTTCAATATATGATGATGAATAAGGATAGACAAATGAAATATATATTCATGCAGTTGCATAACTAATTGTATACCATCCCATCCCAAAATCCTGTTTCACTTCTAGAAATCATAGAATGATTAATGATGGTTTATTAATAAAATTGAATGGACAAAACCAAAGGAAAAAAAAAGAGCTAACTTATTCATATTATGGAATTAATGAGCAACACAGCCATAGAATGACATCTGAATATAAAAATACAAAAATAAAATACTTAACATACCAAATACAATATCAAATAATTAAATAATAACAATTTAAAAAAAAAAAGGGATAAGGATTAACAGATTTATGTTATGTAATATGTATATAAATCTATTATACTTTATACATACTACAGAAGAATTGTATAAGATTGTCAAAAAAGAAATACAAAATAAAAAAAATATCAATTATGATTCAAATAAGGTTCTTGCTCAAATATCATAATGATGATGTTATCATAGCCTTTGAGATGCAAACACAGAAGAAGGTATGCAGGAGAACATCACATAATGGACCATTCATTTGTTCTCTTAATGATTGGAATTCCCTCACTGAAAGAAAGGTTGGGTCAAAATGTATTAGCCTTAATATTGAAAAGTCTAAATTTAATGAAATAGCATGCAGGTAGGGCAAAATTGGTCTTTGAGTGACATAAGACAATCCCAATGTGTTCTCATCGACAATAATAATTAATGACAAGCTTATAAGGAATTTATGAATATGATCTCAAAACGTTTCATGGAATATAGTCTACACAGGCCTATCATGGACACCCGTATTGCTGTCATTTTATTGAAAAGAAAAACTTTGTTAACCTTTAAATATTGAATACATATCGGTGAACCAAAAAAACAAACCCCAACACGAAACCCATTAAATTATACATCAATAGGCCTACTTAGTATCAGATTTGTTTAAACTTTTGCTCCCATCATTTTGAATTCTATTATTAGTGTTTTATCAAAAATTAAAATCAATACTCTTTATATTATCACGAGATATGAATATTTTAAGGAATCCAATCAGACATGCAAATATCCAACTTCTCTCCACACAACCTAAAGACATTTTACACCTCAAATCTTACCATTAAAGTACTCATATCTGTCACAGCCATTTCTAATTTTGGAACTGACTTTCATGCATCAATTACCAGCCAGCAGGTTGTTGGTTTTGCCTTGAGCCTTTCAATGTAATTTCGGTTAAATATATCTGCTATAATTACACATCAGTTTCAGATATATTTTGATAATGTGGTTGATAAATCCTAGATCTAGATCTATAAAATAGGTTTCAAATAATATAGATCTAGATCTTTTCCTTAAAATGGTGTTGGGCTCATCAGATAAAACTGTCATTGAAGCTCTTTACTAGGAAAAAAGGTGGAGGGGAGCTCCATTTGTTCAAGAGTTTCCTAATAAAAACTGGACAAAGCGGAGCGTTAACAGATTAACAGAAAAAATCAATCTAACAGGATCTTCGAACAGAAAACAAGTGTAAGGAATCTTGAGAACGAGAGTAAATACTGATCAAGTTGAGCATCTCATTTGTTCACAAGAGGATCAGCCGGGCATACGTGAGTCTCTGCATTAAGTTGCAAAACACTCAAGCGTAGCCAAAGTTCAGTTGGAAGAATAATTAAAAAGCAAGAGCAAGACTCTGAACTACTACTGAAAGATTTGAAGAGCATAGAAGAAAGGGTAAAACGTGGCTTATGGATTTCAATCCAGACGTGTGAATCAATATGTGTAACAAGAAAACAAAACCCCTTTATCACAAGTTAAACAATACACTGGACTACCTTAGTCAATGTGAAATCAGCCAAATACTTATGCTTCAACATCACGTCTGACTTGACATAGGGAAGTCACATTGGATCCATAGTGCATAAAGCAAACAACATCAATGTTTCACTCAAATGGAACATCAGCACCAGTCCCAGCAACATAAAAGTAATGTTACAAAACCCTCATGAGACTGGTGCTCGAATACGCTGCTGTGGTCTGGGATCTGGCAACCAAAAAACTCATCAATGATCTGTTCCAACGACGCATTGCTCGCTTCACAATAGGCGATACAAAACAAGCAGGCGTCTGATCACATGAAAAAACTGGAGTGGCCTGCAGCAATGTCACAACAGAGCAAGGCAATAACAATGTACAAAATAATTCACGGGCTCATAGAAACACCATTCGAAAAACTATCTTCCATGGAAAAAACTGCCAAAAATGTGGACTTAATAAAAGAATCTGGGTGTCCTTTTACCTGTTTGAAAACAAAACCCCATCAAAATTCTTTTCTGCCTTCTGCTTGCTGTATCTGGAGCAGCCTGCCATCAGAAATTGTTGATGAAGTTAAAAAGCTAAATAAATGGTAACCCCTTTCTCCCCATATAAACTTAATGGACTGAATTCCTTCATTGAAAAGGTATACTCAAATCAGATAGACCCTTCACAGACAAATCTCTTAAACAAAGAATTGTGATGTGTTGGGACTAGATGAAGACAGATTATTCAACATGACAG
Source organism: Aegires albopunctatus (assembly GCA_032466395.1). Lineage (NCBI taxonomy): Eukaryota > Metazoa > Mollusca > Gastropoda > Nudibranchia > Aegiretidae > Aegires > Aegires albopunctatus. Next base: position 5,318 of record JASKDV010230874.1, on the reverse strand, counting down.
AGGCCCAACTGATCATTTAAAGAAGTAATCTTCTTTTCTTTATTTCAACATAATGTGTTGATTAAAATGTTTAATGTTATGCCAAGGGAATTTGTAATTTAAGGAATATTTTGGGAGATATTTGCTTTCAAAATTGGGTGCAGCTTTTTTAGTTCACCCGATATAAAGATAAAGAAGATAAGTCTGCAGTCCCTTTTCAATGGGTTTACTAACAAAATTGAAGGCAACCACATCCACCTTAAATAAATTTTTACTCATTCCTCAATACTAGTTTAAGAGCGCACATGATGAAAAAGCCAAATGAAGTTTATTATATGCCTACATACATTTTGGTACCGCACTTCATATGTCATGTATATATCTGTGGTTTGAGAATACTGTCGCGAATCATGAAGGAAATAAAAACATCCTCTTACCTCAATAAGTTTAATGTCTTTTTCTGAGAATTCAGGAGGCTTTTTGGTTGAGTATCGCAATCGAAGAAGCTCCCCAACATCATCAATTATCTTAAGTGCCTGAAAAAGGCCACAAAAATTTCACCGAGTCAGGTTAACTGGGTTCATATTTCATGATTTAACAATCTGGCCATTTAGAGAAGAATTAGTTGTTGACAATGGCATTTTTTATGATATTGAGAAGATAAAAATGGTGCATAATATAAAATATCTTTGATTTTAATCAATCATATGAGATGCCAACCTTCAGATGTACCAAGGTGTAAGTTCAAGTGTAAAATGGTGTGATTTGTCAGTCTTAGGTGTAACATTGCAGAACAATAGTAGTAGTAGTAGTATTAGTATTAATAGTAATAAAAGTTATATATATATATATATATATATATAATATAAAATATAAAAAGATATTTAGATTGACATGGTTGAGATATATATATATATATTATACATATATATATATATATATAAAATGGACGTAGTAATGCACCATCAGATTTCTATGCAGTAACCAAAAATAATGAAAATTTGCACATCTGCCTAAAATCAGTTAAAGAGTTGCACAAAAGCATTTTTGTTATAGTTTATGTAAGAGTTTGCAAAATGGATAGTTTCATTTGTATTTCGATATCGCGAGAGAGATAAAAAACCGCTGTCATGTTTTCTAGGTTTATAAGAAAAGACAAATTCTGAAACGAACCAAAAGTAATAGAAAATAATGCTCTTTTTTGACACTTAAGGACCATTCATTCATTGTCGACCATGCCCTCCGTGTAACCTGATGTAATTTCACCATGCCTGCGATCAACAACACTATTATTTCTTATTCAAAGAGATAGGATGACTTTTAATGAAAGAGAGTAAACAGGCAGAGAAGTCAACAACTTCCACCACCGCCAACAAATTGATCTAGATCTAGCTTCTATAATCTAGACAGTCAGGGCTTGAAGAAAGTCATAATTAAAGACAGAAGGATCTAGATTCTAGATAGAAATGTTATAAAAAGAAAAAGAATTTCGGTGAAGCCTGAGGTTAAAGTTTTTGATCTGTGCCTTAACTTCAAACATTATCAAAGATCAAACTCAATATTGAGGTAAATTGATTACTTGATTCTTATATAGGCTAATTTGGCTGAGATTTATCTCCGTTCATAGAATAGGGCTATCCAACTAGGAATAACAATATAATAATAATAATAATAATAAAAATAATATCATTTAAATAGTGCACAAATAGTGCAGTTCTGACTGCTTTACAATACAAATTCTAATTGTATCCTTTTATGATAAAAATATCTACATCAATGATATTAATGCATAACAAAACAATATAGTTCCAAGCCTAACAGTGAAAGTCTCTCTTCTTACATCATCCAACATCTTCTTGTCATGAGCAGCTGATAGGCAAAATCGGGCCCTGGTTTCAATGAGTGGGGTAGCTGGAAATCCTACAACCACTGTAGCCATTCCCCTTCGTAAAGTTTCACGGCTAAACATACTGGATACAACCACAAAAAAACAACAACCATCAACAAATATAAGTCACTCAGAACTGATTAATAAAATTTTACATGAATAAAAACAACAGAAAAGAAAAGAAAAATAATTTAAAAATTCTAATTTTTATCTGATTAATGTTGTAAAATTTTTCAAGTCATAGTTAATAATTTTCAAATCAAGCCAAAATGAGGAATGATGTAATCCTGATTGTTACTGAATCAGCCTCTAATAATGTCAGAAGTACAAATCATGCCCTAAAAAGCCCACCATTCAAAAGTTTACAAGTACTCAAACTAATGTGACTAATCAGATAATATAGGCCTATAACTTGAAATAAAGCATACTTACGCAACTTTGGAGGGCATGTACAAAAGCATTGGAACGACAGGAGAATCCTTGTTACCATAGATTATATAACCTCTGTCATGTAATCTCTTGCGGAAGTAACGAGCATTCCATGCCAGCTGACGAATTCTTTTCAAACCTGAGATTGGTAGATCAAACATGATAATTCAAATAGGAGTTGTCTCTATCTTTGATGGCATCATCATAAATTATTTATGGCAATTTGCTGATAAAAATCATTTACCTTAATTCAAAAGAATTTGCTTATACAAGTGGGTTCAAATACTTGAAAAAACTGTATATCCTATTTTTTACCAAAGCAGATAAAAAGCATAAAATAAAAGGCATACTTTGACAGAGCCCTTTCAAAATGGCCATCATTTTTTTGGCAAGGATAGGATAATTCATAAAAAGTGAATGTAACCAGGTTGGGCAACAATGGGATTTCAACCATCTCAATGATTTTTCAGCGATGAATGGACAGTTTTTCATGGTTTGGTCATTACAAGTCAATGAGGACTAGCAATTCATTATGCTTGGCCATTCTCAGGCAACAACCCAATTATGTTATAACCCTGACTTATTGCCCAGGGCATTAGATTCATTTGATCATTAAATTGGCAATGTTTTACTTGTCACTAAAAGGCTTGCAACTCTTCTGTGGCTTAAAGCATAACAAGACTAGAAGTAAAAAAGCAAATCTCTTTAGCTTTATGACTCCACTGTTATCTTATATATTCAGTTTTTCTGAATTTCAATTAAATGTTAGGTATAATAACCATTATAAAAATTGAATTTATTTAAATACACAGGACTTATGAGATCGACAACAAACTCAAGTTAACACGCATATTACGCCAGGTGATAAAACATAACACTCATTCATATAAAGCAGCAGATGCTCTTAACCCTAGAACAGGAAATAATTGCCTCTGTTTTACACCATACATTTGATTTCCTCTTACCTAAACACCTTTGGCCCATCTCCTAAAAATTTAATTTTCTTGATCTTCACTACTTGTTACACTAGCTCCAGTGATCACAGAATGCAGCGTATTCATGCTATTACTATTAGTATTAGCGCCTACTAGATATAGCTCTACAATTTGAAAGGATATACAGTAGAACTCACATGTCACGTACACACTTAAAGCAAATTGATTGAAGTAACAACGATTATCAATGCCCAATTTTTCTCCTCTTTATTTCAATAAATTTTTTAAGCCTATAATGAACAAGCGATAACAAAGTGACACCTTTAACGAACACGTGTTCTTGCCCACCAACCTTTTCTTCTTCTTTGTTCTTGACTGAAATAACAAACCAACTTGAAGTGTAAATTTCACGGCCCCCAGAACAAGGAGGCTAGCCTACTAAGTCAGCATCACCTCACTGGCGTGAGTGAAGAGCAATTATTATTGGTAGTCGAGAAGATCTAAAAACAGATTATCGATCGTGTCTCATACACTCATAGCCCATAGAGTATTGTCTCTTTGGTAGCCAGGTAAAATAATATGGTAGGCCCCTCGATCTCTCTCACATGGCTTTGTTGTGGTGTATAAAGTTGATTCTCCAATTGATACTTCAACATGCAAATACATGTACTACGGGAAGTGAACAGTGGGAAAATGTTCAAAGTTGACATTTGTAAGAAATATTCTCCATGTATATAACATGGCAAAGTCGTCGTCGTCAACAATGCTGAAGGATCGGGTGAAGATTGAATCTTCATTAATGCCGGGTCGGCTGAATTTCAACCTTTGCGCAAGAAGATGAGGAAATAAAAACTGGGACATTAGGAGAGGGAAAACATTGGATGAAGAGTGTGAAAAGCTGGGAGTGGTGGGGGGAGGGGGGAACTGACAGAATGCATGCGTCTAGAGGTTGACTGAAATAACGAATTACTGATATAAAGAACTGTTTTTATGTCCCGGGGTAGTTCTTTAAATCAGTATTCTACTGTAACATAATTACCCAATAGCAAATGACCAAAGAAGACGAGTAGTAGTGTTAAACAAAACCGCCTTAGAAGATTAATGTCTCGACTTTGGGTAGCAAATTTTTAACACAAATAAGGCTTTAAGGGCAGGCCAAACTGATATAGAAGTATAAAGTTATAGCATCATTGAATAGATATCTAATAGATATCTAACTATAGTAACTGACTTGTTACAATTCAAAACGAATCCAGTGCATTCTATGAAGTCAAAATATCGGTGAACACACGGCCAGTCTGAGGTCCTATGAATTTAAAAGATTATTAACATAAATGCAATAGTTTCACACGAACTCTTTTGCAAATATTCTGATAATGCCCACATCCTCCTCGTCATCTCCACGATTCATATTCTTGCATGCAGTTGTGTGGTATAGTATAGAGTCAAATATTGAGTTTTTGTCAACATGTTAATGAGTAATGAAGGCTTACCTTCCTTAGTTCCATCTTTTCCCATGATAATGGACATAGAGCTGATTACTTGTTGAGCTGCAGGGGGTGGCATTGCCGTGGAATATATGAAACTGTGAGCATTTATCCTCAAATGATTGATGATACGCTGAAAATATATTCATGATGAGTATTTTCATCAACAAAACAATAAAAAGCTCTTGATTCAACATCAGCATTCAACAAACAACAAGATGAGTGGCTAGTGATTAATTCATAAATTAAGCCAATCGTTGTGTGAGACCAATATATTCAGCTCTGATACAACTGGGTCAAAATATTTGAAAAATCAATTATATGAAGAAGCTTGGCTTTCCTCCAAATATATAGCAGATATTAGGCGTGCCTAATATAACAAAACTAGCTGGATGCCCGGCTTCGCACTGATAGAAGAATATGTGGATATATTCCTATTATTACCAATGTTAACCATCCATACTTCATATGAATACTAAGAATAAGCTTTTGCTTTCCGCTCCACTAAAGCTCAATTCGCCATATCTAAATAGATCTAGCTACCCATTCATTGCTGGGTCAACAGGGAAGCTACACACAGAGACATCTAAATAATAAGTG
>JASKDV010230763.1:0-18336 GCA_032466395.1 Aegires albopunctatus | reverse complement strand
GAGAGAGAGGGGGGGGGGTATTTAAGCTTATATACATTGTATAAAGATATTATATTTTATTTTGTCATTTAGGATTCATTATTGATGCGATAGCTTTTTGGCAAGAAATGGGATAAGGGGTCGGGGCGGGAAGGGGAATCGTGGGTAGTTCGAAGAAATGGGGGTGGCGATAGGAAGTTAGAAACATTAATTTAGTGTCGTCATTTCATGGATACTCTTCTACCTTCTTGGGATGGGCATAACAATAACATTCAAGTCTATCCTACACTCTATGATATCGTTGTTGTCATAATCTTTATAGTCTTGATACTTTTTTCAATTCATTTCCGAGAAGGTTTAGTTTATTTCGTGGCACACAGATTTATTTTACCGTAATTCCGATAATCAGTTTCTTTCACATATTACCATCCTCTGACTGGAGATCTGACTTTGAAATTCAATAAAAGTAGATGTGGCTCACAAAGCTTGTCCTAGTTACATACTTGGTCTGAAGATCAACTCCTAATGGTGATACTGAATCATGTCCTTGGCAGCTAATACTCATTTCACGCCAGGTTGAAGAGATAATGTGGCTTCGTTGTCTAGAAGGAAACATTTGGGGCTGGTGCTTGAAAGGTACCAGGCTCAATTCATCACGATGATAGGCACGAATCTTGGGTCGTTGGGAAGGGCTCTTAGCACATAATTATATTATTATTCCTTTCGGTACTGAGGTCAGAAGCTCTCAGTTTTTATGTGTAGTTTGTTTGTTTTTTTTCTTTTCTGATTGATGTTTTTGATTGTGCAGTCCTGAATTGGTTTTATGTTGGAGTCATAATGACCCAGTCTGTTAAACTATTCCAGTCAGTGCTAGTTCGTGGTGTAAAGGAGTGGGCCTACTTGTAGGTACAGTCCAACCCGGTTATTCCAAATTCGGCTATTTACAAATTCCCGCTTATTTCACATGTTTTGGGGAAAAAAAGCGGAATTTGTTCTATAAAAAATGCCCGGATAATCCAATTTTTTTTACCTGCCTCGACCCGCTGAATCCAATTATTTTTGGTCGGTGGAGAACAAAAATTCGGACAAGATGAAAAAAATCCCGTCATAAATCAAATAAAAATTTCACGATTGATCCTCACAACAGGCAAATGTTAAATGTAATTTAGGTAGATGCGTAGATTTCAGCACAAATCCTCACAACGTCACATGTAAGACCTCTTCACACACTGTCTGTCTCACAACGTCACACTTTAGACCTCTTCACACACTGTATGTCGGTGTAAGCTCAACAAATGGAAAATGCTGAACAACCTTAGAGGGTTTGTCTAGTTAATTAATGGGATACACTATGCCTCAGACATTGTCTCAAGATTAGAAGCCTAACGATAACGTTACAAACGGCCCCAAACAGACATCCATTACAGATTACACCAGAACGTGAGAAGCTCAACAATTTTTTACATGTGTATATGTATTACTAAGCAAAACCTAAATAATAAACAAAACAAAACAAACAAACATTGTAATGCAGCCTATGTCGGACAATGCAGAGGGAAATGTTTTTATTATGCACTCAAAATGTTAATAAAAGCTCACTACATGAAATTTGGCATTTTTGGTTATTCCAAATTCCCGATTAATCCAATTTATTTTTCAGAAACCCAACCGATTTGGATCAAGCGATCAAGCGGGGTCAACTGTATTGTTTATTATGTTGGGTGTTTTAACTCACTGAGAACCAAGCCCGAGCTAGGCTCTGGCTTGCTGAATTAAACATACCAAGCCCAAGTTTTTCCGGTTGCCAGGATTATCACTATGATTTCATATGCTGTTATTTTTAGCTTAATATGTTTAAAAAATATACAAAGATAACACAAAAAGTTACACAGAACATCGAACTAAATGGTTATGTCAAACAAAATGCAAAATGTCAACTCTCTAAAGTTATTATAACACGTTGTCCAATTGGTGCTTTGAATAATAATAATATGTATAAAACTGGCTAATCCCACGGGGTCTGCCTGGCTCAAATAGGCTGGTCCTTGGTGAGTTAATGCCATTTAAATTTCATGTATCTTGTGAGTGGGTTAAAGGAAGTGGTTCATTAGTGCAGGCCTCTGTATGCCCCCCCCCCCCCCTTTCCTCCCACTCTGGAGTTGAGAAAGGTTATGGAGTAATAAGGCCTGTCATGGAACCCATGTAATTATAGAGCATGACTTAATGGATATACATTACATGAATGCTGTTATAAGTGCTCTAGCCTCTAAATAGAAGTTGTAGCATTTACTAACTTCTTGTGAACAATTATATTTCACTTTTCTTCTCATATCTTTTCAGCTTTACAACTACATCAGCTGGCCAATACCCTGGAGCTGTAAGTATGGGTTGACGATCATTAGAAAGAATGTTATGGTGAAACATTGATGGATAGACATAATATGTATGCATTGTAATCCTATTGTATATTTGTCGTGCAGATAGAGCTAGTTATAGACAGATACATTTATAGAATGATATAACTCTATAGATCTATTTAGACAATATAGACATAGAGATAATATATTCGATTGATATATTAAATCAATAGATAAAGTGTAGGATAAATATTTTGATTACCAGTAAGACAAAGAAAAAGATACACAAAGAGATTGGTAGATAGATATTGGTAGATAGATCAATAGAAAGAAGGATAGCAATAGAAACCCAGTACACTAATACTCATCTACAAGAATCCTGATTCAAAATTGTTTTTTCTATTTTTAATTAATTACCCCTAACTTGTTCAAAATTCCTTAGAATCAATGGATGCCTGTCAATGTTAGCCCATCCGGTTTCATGGTCCCAGTACCTCAAGGGGCTCCCAGCGTTGGTGCTGATGATTTCAAGAAGGGAAAAAAGATTACCTACAATGCAAGCACTCAGACCGTAGGATTGTTTTATCCATCTCAGCGACAAATAGACAAGAAAAAAGATGAAGAGGAGGAGAAGTTAGCTTATGAAAAGCAGATGAGAGATAGGAGACCATTATTGACAGCTGTCAGCCCTGGACGTGGTGAGATACTTGTATAGTATGCATTGGAAATCTTAAAGACTAGGTTTTTAATACATATTCTGAGGACAAGCTTTAATAGTCTTATATAAAAGAGTCCAATTTTAGAGGGTCTATAATTTCTTATTTCTGACTTTATTCAGTAGTTAAAACTATGTGACTTTCATTAAATTTGATTATAAAATGTTGTAAATTGATAACAATTTTTAAAAGAAAAAATATAAATATAATAAAAGTTACCCCAAATTGTTCTTTTGTACTTTTATGATTTCTCATAATTACTATGATGGATGAGAGTACAAGCATTAAATATTCTGTTTGCCTTTTTGTTTTAATTTTTTAAACATGATTATATACATGATGAAATGTGGAATAAGAATTATATGTACTATGTACACTGCCGATTTAATCTAAAACGCAGAATATTCTAATATTCTGCGTTTTGGATTATAATGACAGTACATGCCTACATCTAGTTTGTTTTTGTTTTTATACATTTCATTTTCATACAAATGATCAGGTTATTGGAGAAAGCAAATAGATCACATTTGTCAACATCTCAAGGCACATACACAAAATGACGCAGAATTCAGAGCACTTGTTGGAGAGCCCAAGATGGGAAAGGTAGGTGGAAACTATTCAAGGCTCTAAATTACAATTGTGGCTGCAATTAGCATAGATTAGAAATAGTGCAATGCATTGCAACAAAAGAGATGTAACAAAGACTGTAGGCCTACTTCTCTACTCATGAAAAGGATAAATTATAAGTAAAAGGAGACTTGCACGTTCGACTGTCAAATCTGTACTGAGCTTTCCTATTTATGAAGAGGGTTGGAGCCATTACTGCATCTGATCTCCAATTCATCTTCATGTATTATGATTGAAAGTGATTGCCAGTAAAATGAGTAGTAACATTCCCCATCCTCCCTTTGACGTCTTGAACTCTTGAAAAGAGATGCAGAAGTGTCAGTGTCAAGTATGCAAGAAATTCCTTTTTAAATTTATTACTTCTTACTTCTAACCAGTACTTACCCGGTACTTACTTTACTTTTCTGATCCCCAATTGCTGCAACTTAGTCCTTTGCCAGAAGCCATAAGCAGATGGTGAAATTGTGCTGTGGTGTTTGTTTGTTGTGGTAAGTGTAGAAAGTGGGGTTTTCTGGTAGCAGTTCATGTCTTTGCTGATGTGGGAAAATTAAAAAAAATTCCTAAACAGTAAAGATAATGCATCCTTATAAGTTTAAATAATGTTAGTATATTATTCCCATCTGGATTTATGGATGAGTAATCTTTCACTCTATTTTCTGACCTCACCCAGAAATAAAATGTTATCTTTACCCAAGAAGGTGTCATGAAAGTAGCATTGGCTTGGCACAAGCATGTCTTTGCTTCATAGAAAAAAATCTAGGTCACGAAGTGTGTTGACTCAAAACTCAGTGATACAGTCACTTTATCTATGAATAGCAAATCCGTGAGAAAAGCTCTGAGATTAATTCATACTTTAGTTTCATTGGCTGGAATCTAACACTATATTCCAATAAAAAATACCTGTACTTTCTTTAATCACTAGCACTTTTCTAGGGTTAAAGTGAGATCAAAAATTTAGTACATTACATTGTAATCCACTCACTTTTTTGATGTGTCTTATTTATTGATATTTGTTAAAAGATTGTAACAAATAAATATGAAACTTCCATCAGCTTTTGACCACTTCCATCCAAGAGGACGGCTATGAAATGAGTCTCACACTCACATTTGCACTGAGAGGCGGGAAGGATCCTTTTGTGGGAAAACAACTAGGAGTGTCTAGATCTGAGGGTTTCCTTAGCTCTCATACTTTAATTGATGAAAGAATAGATTCTGATGAATATGGTAAGTATCAAGTTATCCAAACCTGAACCAGGATGATTTATAAAATAAATATGCTATAAGTCTTGAAGAATTAATATTATAATGAAGTAGAAAACACAACCTCTAATCAAATGTGAAGAAACAGGCTCCATTCAAGGCTGTGAATGCATGGGCCAAATATTAGAAATCTGCATTAAACTTATACTATAGGAATAATTTCATTTCATTTCATTCAGATCTGCATTTGAATGTTTAAAGATAGGGGTCAGTTTCCTAATTTCATTATTTTTGCCTTGACATATTGGTGTCTTATTTTAATGTTTTGTTTCCATGGGGGCATTAGTGGCCTAGTGGCTAACACAGTTCAAAAAAGAGAAACCCCATCAGCTCCACTCACCAATACCAGTCAGCTGGCTGACTTGATGGAATCATATCCTGCTATGCACACAATGTTCTCATTGGCAGTGTGTCCTTAGGTACGACATGTCCCATTTACCTCACTTCACTCAGGTATCAATGAGTACCTGGCCGTTAAGACAGCATTGTCCGAGTGCAAAAATTGTAATAGCACCTAACAAGCTGCATTCTTGTTGTATTTGTTCCACGTTGCTGTCAGCCAGGGGAAATGAAAAGTCATTGTAAAGCACTTAGAGGTTAAAGTCCCTTGCCGATAAGCACCATATAAGTAGGCTCTTTAACTTTATTACAGAAAGTGAAGAAGAACTACGCTCATCTTCAAACCTGAAAAAAACCAGAAAGCCAAAGCCAAAGAAAAAGGTGCCTCCTAAACTTTCTGTAAGTTCATCTATTCATTGTGTTAACAAAATTATAATTATGAAGTACATTCATATAGTGCTGACAGATCTCAGTTAGGTTAATGGTTTCCTATTTAGTTTTATTTCCTTGACACTTGGTGTTTTAATTTCTTTACATTTCATCCATGTTGGCAATTGATCTTTTATTTCTCTATATTTTCCTTTCTCATAACTGAAAGTGAAAGCAATGCATTTTGTATCAAAAATGGAAATAAATGGGTAAAAATCACTAAGTGTCCAAATCATTTTGTCTGAATCACATCATTAAGGTTCCATTAATTTATCATAGGTAGGTATGGTTTTTAAGTTGACCCAGATATGAAAATGACCACCCAGAGTCAATGAGAAAATAATATTGGGTAAATGCTAGATATGTACCATGCTTAACTGGCAACTTCACTGCAGTGCTAATGGAAAGATTGAGATGAATTTTAAGAGAATAGTGATGTTTCAAAGACTAAATAATGAAAATTATGTAAACCTGTATTGTTGGGGGTTTGTTCATTCAAATAGTCACTTATCTTTGAGTTCTCAAGGGATTTTCATAGTTTGACTCAAGACATTTTTGGCTTTTTTGGTCTGCCTTTCGCTATTTGTAACTCTTTCAAAAGTTTAAATAATTGTTTTAAAAACAAATCTTCCTCATTGCCCAATTAATGTCTTACAAGTACATAAATATACTTTGCATAACTTATTCATCCTTTTAAAGAGACCATTGCTTAGTCTGTGAAAAAGAGTGATACTATCCTTAGCCAGAAAAATTTGCTTGATTTCCAAATTATGTGCAGTTGCACTGAGCCAGAAGAAATTGCCTGGAGGAGTCAAAGAGTTGAATATTTTAGTATTTTTTATAGATGAGAATTGCAAATCAAGATGAGCTTTCTGCTAAGTAAGTAATGTAAATTAAGTGAATTTCATATTTTTTCAGCCTGTCGATGCCAGCTTGTTCAAGCAGCTTGGATCCAAAGTTGAAACATCTGTTAGTGAAATACAACAACTTTTAGATGAGGTATGACTTTGCTGAAATTTAAACATTTTTATCATTGAGTTTTGTTAGTTTTAACCGTGACAATTTACATTGATTTAATTTGATATGAATGAAATAAGCATTGTTTCCCATGATTATCCATATTACAGGGAGCAGATCCAAACTGTTTAAACAAAAACAACCTCCCCCCTCTTCATGTTGCTGTCAAAAACAACCACGTTGATGCGGTGGATGTGTTGGTGCATGGAGGAGCAGAGATCAACAGCAAGGGACCTAGTTCTGTGTAAGTACATTGACACTCAAATCATGCAATTATTTGAATGATAAGTGTTATCCATTCACTTTGATTTTATCACCATTAATTGCTTGTTAAATGCTAAACCTTTCCTCTAGTACCATTGCAAACCTTTTTTTTCAAAATTAATTTTGTCCATGCTCTGATTTCCCAAAACATGCAATAATAAATGCTAGATGACCCATTGCATTTGTTTCAAAAGAGTGAATAAAGATCAAACTCACATTACCTCACATTTAAAGTACCTCGAGATCAAGAATTTTACTTTCTTGTTAAAGAAAACTTTTAAGTCACTGGAAACAATTTTTAAAAATAAATTCTCACAAATTTGGTGGCGAAGAATCTCTTTTACATGTACCCAGTATCGTTAAGATTGAACCTTATGCGTATGAAACATCTACGCTATCCTTTTGTTCTTACAGTAAAGGCAACACAGCTCTTCATGAAGCAGTAATGGTAGGACCATCAGGAATGAAAGTAATAGATGCCCTTCTTTTGTAAGTATTATATCATTAACTTTCTGTCGCAATGTTTTGGGTGAAAAAGTTATTTTCAAATATTTATTTTTAATTGATGGATATATATGTTCTTTTCGTACCTTAAACATTGGTCGGTGTCCTTTCTAATTTATTTGGCAACTGATCAAGGAAACAATTACCAAAAAGAAATCATATATAAATTTCCTTTCCATGCTCTATTTTGACAATTTATATGTCATTTACATCATTACTGTTATTTAATTATCATTCACAGGGCGGGTGCTGATCAGAATATCAAAAATGATCGTGGTGAAACTGCACATAACTTGGCTGTTAAGTCAGGGTTTGAGAGCATCACCAAACGCCTGGCCTCTGCCTTAGGACAGTCACAGTTGGAAAAGATGACCAAAATGAGGAGCTACTAATCACTGCAATGCCTTTATGAATAGAATTGTTTATGTTATTCTTTGTTCTAGGAGTAAAGTAATGTACAAAATTGTCTACATTGTAATTATCATTTCATATGTCAATCAATTACTAGATGTTTATTCCAATTAAGCTCAATTCCTCTACATTGGTATAAAGGTGGGAATCATGAGTGTAGTCTAAATAATATTTAATCTGTCTCTGTAGGCTTAATAGACAATTTTTTTTGTCTTGTTTCTGCTTTTTATTTTTGTGTGCATTTTAACCCTGTTGTGACGGAAGGTCATGCCACTTGCCACCGCGCACTATTTCGCGCGTGGCGATTCTGTTTTATTTACTATCACAACGATTCTTTATGATGAGCAATGGCAACTGCCATATCTGTGATGAGCGCTGCTCGTCATGTTGGCAACTTGGCATTACGGCTATATAGGAAAAAATGACGAGCAGCGCTGCTCGTCATAGAGTCACGAAGGGGTTAACTCATTGTTATATTTTTATGTTCGACTTAAGTTCATATTGAGTTTCTCTCAGTCATCATATTATGATGATGATGATGATGATAATGGATAATGTCTTCATTGCACTGATCCATGATTTGAATTTAGGCTATCCCCACTTGAGAGGGTGGGAAAGCATATCACATCCACTGGACTAATCCTACCTTTTTTGAGCAAATTTGTCAGACTTTTACTATTTGTATATAATATACTCTCATCTAAAAATGTATTGATTGGTATTATAATTAATTACGATTGCATTGAAAAGATTTGCTATTATTGTTGTGATGTAAAAGATGGAAAAAAGGTGTAATTGTAGGCCTATACCTCTTTGAATTTTTACCATGTGGTGAAGGGATCCAATACTAAGCATAAACATGGATGAACTTTGCAACAATTTGATTTTTAAACAAGAGGCCTTGAATGTTTACTCATATTATGTCATTCACAATACTTTTTGGTGTTTATTCTATTGAGAGTATTGGAAACCTTTTTCTCAACCAATATTTTTTTACTTAAAGTTTTGAGATATCCATCGATTGATGTTGGCACATTTAAAACATTTTGTCACTAAGATGACATTGTTAATTGGTTCGATTTATGCCATTTTCATATTTGCACCTTGAAATAACATGTTGATTGTGAAGTATTTCAGTTGATAAGTAATTGAAAAAATAAATGAAAAAAAGCTCTCTCATCTCTAAACTCTCTTCCCCATCCTCTCCCCCTTCCCAAGATTACATTAAATGTAACATTAAATACACCAATTTCTATTGTTAGAAAAATTGAACAAAGTGACCTTAAAGAAATAGTATGCTTGAATTCTATAACAATTTTAAATGGAAAATGAATTGCATGTATTTGGATTGGGTGGAAAATGAATTGCATGTGTTTGGATTGGTTTTGGATTTGGATTGGTGGGAAAATGAATTGCATGTATTAGTATTAGGATTAGTTGGAAAATGAATTGCATGTACATGTACTTGGATTGGGTAAAAAATGAATTGGATGTACATGTATTTGTATTGGTTGGAAAATGAATTGCATGTACATGTATTTGTATTGGTTGGAAAATGAATTTCATGTATTTGGATTGGCTGGAAAATGAATTGCATGTATTTGGATTGGCTGGAAAATGAATTGCATGTATTTGGATTGGTTGGAGAATGAATTGCATGTATTTGGATTGGTTGGAGAATGAATTGCTTGTATTTGGATTGGTTGGAAAATGAATTGCATGTAGTATTTGGATTAGTTGGAAAATGAATTGTATGCATTTGGATTGGTTGGAAAATGAATTGCATGCATTTGGATTGGTTGGAAAATGAATTGTATGTTTTGGATTGGTTGAAAAATGATTTGCACGAATTTGGATTTAATTGTTAGTAGTGACTCACTTGATCGCTGATTACTTTATAAATGAGCCATATATATGTGTTAGAGAAACAACACAAAGAAAAATGAAATCCCCAAAAAAACTTTATGACAACAACAAATGATTTTCCGGCCCCCTCTCCACACAACCACAAGCGAAGAAAGTGGGTTAAGAAAAAAGTTGCTATTGAAAATAAAATTGATAAGTATTAAATTAGTTAAATGAGCCAGATATCATACTCTATAACACTATTTTGTAAATCTATTTTAATACATATTTATTATATTATCCAACTAACTAGAAATAGAAAAAGGTAATCACACGAAGAAAGTTCACCAAGGAATCATTAGAGAATGTGACAAATCACTGCTTCGCATTGCCGATACATTTTATATTTTACACCATACCATCCTGTAACAGTAACATTATGCACCAAAAACTTCCTTTCAGGAGGATCAATTTCATACTCATTACCTTTTAGTTGATATTTATTAAGCAGTATAATAGATACATTTTTAATCCATCTTCTGCTTCTCCCCGTGTGGGTCATCAGTGTCCTCAACTGTGAGGAAAGAATAGGCCCAACACTTATATTTCTCAATCGTGTCGTAAGAGGCGACTAAGGTTGAATGGGAGCTTCTTCTCCCATCTGTATTGTCTTCTGTCTGTCAGGCTCTTTTGTCCCCTCAGAGGAGGAGGGAGGTATAGCTGCAGATGGAGGGAGGCATAAACCTGGTTGCCATCCCCCATTTGTGAACATTGCTTTACTTAAAAATAATATTGGGGTCACTTCCGAGTACTTTTGTACCAAAGGGCGATAGGAAAATTCTGAGTGGTCTTTGCGGTGCATGTTTTGGGGCTTGGTGGCCATCGTTATTTATGGTTTTTGTTTTTATGAGATGATTTTTTTGTCCTGTAAATCATCTCTACATTTAGTTACCTTTAGTATTTTATTATTTAAAGTGCTTCTTTTCCTCCTTGGCAACTTTTTTCCCTGTTCTAAAATCTATTTCTTCTACTTCTGATTTTATCTTTTCACCAGCCTATCATCTTATTCTTTATTTTTCTCATGGGCTCTGAGATGACCTTAGTAATAGTACATTGCAGTTGATAGAGCCTACCTTCTGATTCATTTATATTCTATAGTATTTTCTGAAACCCCTTATTGGATGATTCTTATCAAGACAGTCTTGTGTAGTAGAATTTAATAATCAGGATGGTGATATCAGAAAATATACATGTAGTTCAATACCTCGATGCAACAATTCGACAAGCGCTATTTGGCAACTTGGCATTTGTTGCACTCAGGTGTCGAGTTAGTCGTTTACTTTGTCATCAGATTTCATAGAAAACCTTGATCATATATTATTTTATGCGTTAACATTATCATGGATCTCTAATTAAATTGTCTATGAACTATGACTAATAATTACATGTTTTTTGAGTTCTCTGTTTACTTTTGTATTTTAAAATCAACTACGATATTCCCTTTTGCTGTATCATTACTTTAGGCGTTCACGTCATTCATACAGTGGATCCCACATAATTCAAACTCTGATAATTTGAAGTTACCTTCTTGAAATCTAGGTTTTTTCTTGTTAATCTTTGGCTTTGTTTAAAAAATCTTGGTTGATTTGAACTATTTCTGGTATGATTTGGATAATTCATTCAAACTCATAATTTGAATTATCATGGTATTAATGGCTGTTAAAAAACGTCTCAAACATCCATCAACTTTACTCCACCCCAAATTGGGGCCCTCATCATTGTAATAAAAGTATAACTTGTTCTTAATATTAATGCAAAATTTCCACCAGCCAAATTGTGTAGGCCTAGCAATATCGATCGAAGACTAGCAACTTGGTGACACTTAACCCAATAATGTATACCCAGTTATAATCCCTTTGATTGAAATTGTAATTCAAAGTCATCATCATCATATCCCAAGGAATTAGAATTAAGTAGGTTTCCCTGTAGCCTACATTTGAATTTTGTTTCCCTTCATTATGGTACACTTCATTACCAAGGCAGATCTGTACCATTATTAAATATCTTACTGCGTCTTCATCTTCTATATCCAGTACATGTTAATACATATGTACTACTCAAACTGTTTCAAGCATTGATAATGAAACACACTAACTTCCTTCACTAGATTGGTAATGATGCATTGAAAGAATTATTTCCACATATGCTCAGCCTAATATTGAATCCCCGGGAAAGATTTCACATATGCTATTGATCCACTCAGGTGAAATGTTAGAGAGTACTATTAAAATTCAAGGCAACCTAAGATCTGTCCACCTATTAGGGTCACCAGAAAAGTGCTGGTTAACAGCTGCACCACCATTTGCCTCTAAGATCGTCCAAGGACAAAACATTACTAACGATACCCAAGAAGTGTAATTAATTACACTGTCGGTGGAGGACATTGCATCTCAAACTGTACATCTGCTCTCTGGAACCCTCTTCCAAGATCACTGAGAGTGAGAGAAACTGAGTTGGTCTATTCTTTTCCATTGTTGTGTTGGGGTTGTGTCTAAGAAAATGTTGTTGGAGTTAATTCTTAGCAAATTTTTTGCATTACATTGTATTTTCTTATAATGATGAGCACTTCCTTTGGACATGGGAGAGCACTATAGAAATGTTATATATCATTATATTATAATTATTACAATCAGTGTCAAGTCTTCACAGACTCGTTCTAAGAATCTAGAGACCACACTCAATATTCTTCAACTAAAGATTACATAAAGGGGAATAACAATCAGATTCAGAGAGCAAAAAGTAGAAAATAGTGATATGGCCTAATTCTAGTCATATTACACATTTGCTTGGAAGTAAGCTTGTATCATTTTATATAATTTTTTCGGAGTGAAGAGATAGCGGAATAGAGAATGAGAGGTGTGGAGGGGAAGTAAAAGTGATTTTTACTGATTTTACTGTAACAAAAACCATAAAGTAACAGCAGAATTAAGACAAATCTAGTTTTATTTTGTGTATTCCAAATCTGTCAACAATTACATGAGTCAAACATAAAGATACACTAATGAAATTGAAAAACAATGGAATAAAAATAAATTTAAAAAAAAGTAAAAATAAAAACATAAGCCTACTTCGTTCTGTTCATAACTTTGAAAAAAACAACAACACATGTATGAAAGCAAACTATCTATGGTGAAGAAGATGACAGAAATTGATGAAGACAAAAGAATCACAGAAACATAATATTATCAATACCACCATCCAATTCTGACAAAAGACGTAACATTAACAAGAGACAATGCTTACAATTTCACATTTGCATGCAAATGTGGTTTTGAGGGGAATATTTTAAGCTGAAAGAAGAAAGTAACACAGCTATAACACAAATAATGAGTAATAATCATTATTCCAAGTATTTCATAAAATTCCAAAGACTACAGGAAATGCTTAATTTAAAGTATATAAAAACAAACCAAAAGCAATTTACAATCCATGTCCCTCTAAACAATATATTACTCATACGCTTTAAAAATTAGAGGTCAATATAATTTCTTGCATATTAATTTTCCTTTAGAAGTGACATTGACTAATGAGTCTTTCTCATGAAAAATCCTTTAAAAAATAAATAAATAATAATAATAATAATAATAAAAAAGAGCGGTAGATCAAGATGGACCTAACAAAACAATTGACTCCAACAAATTCACTTGCATTTCAAATGATTAATTTTCATTATCAACGAAGAGCAGATCAATGAACAATTGAGACAATGAATCTAAAATCCTGGCAATAACTTTCCACACTTGTGACCAAGACCTAGTCAACATCTAATGAGATGGGAAAGAATAAATCAATGCTAGCAGCATTATGTATATAAATCTAATTTCTTTCAGTCACCATCTTCTTGTGATCATCATCCAGTTATGAATGAAAAAAAAATAAATAAGAGCCACGATTCAATGCTGCCTTACATATTGACACAACAAATGACAAATATTTTCATGATATACAATTACATTGAATAGTGATCAATGGTATGGATTCCACTATTAAAAAAAAAAAAAACCGCATATAAAAACAAATAATAGCAAAAATGAATACCACCGTTAAAATACAGATATCTCACCCACAATGAATAAGGAAACCTCAGAACAATGAAAAAGGGAAGTATGATATTTTATATGTATTTTGATTACACCCCTTCACCATGAAACTAAAAGGTTCAAGTAAAAATAGGCAACAGGCAACGATGGCAGTTTTTAATAATATAACACATCTAAAATGGACTGTCTAAGAGAAAACAGGACAATACAAAGAAACAACTCATTTTTCTTAGGCAAAAGCACGAACAGAGCACAATATCTTTATCACGAGGAATAAATTAAACCCTAAAATGTCAAATGCACTTAAGGCATATGCACTTCAACAACATTCTAATCTCCACACTCACAGTTCAACAATGAAAGGTTCAACCTGGAATCACACAAACCTAGTAATGAGATGAAAGTTTAAAATAGACAAAAATTTGAATCTTTATAGAAAATTCAACCCCATCCTCACATCCCTAATCTCAAGCATCCACTTACACACATTTCAATGCATATCTTAATCAATCATGATATTTCCAGAAAGCAATAAAATATTACAACGTAATTCAAAAATACACATTCATAACATCTTTCCAATTATTCTATTCAATAAGCTTCTTGGCCTTGAAATAACGCCGCAAGTAAAGGACTTGCCAGGTGGCCAATCCCAAAAGACACAACATGGAAAACAGGCTGAAGTACATGACTCTTGAGTGTGTTGATTCTGTGGTAAGAAGAAGGAGAAGAAAAAAGCAAATAAAAGCAAGCAAAGTCCACCTCAATTTTACGCTTATTTCTAAACAAAAGTTACAAATGTGACATCTCTGGTGTAAACCAAACAGAAGGCTGAACTCTGAAATATAAAAATGCATATTTTCCCATGAAACAAACTGATAAAGGAACTAATAAAACAATGCCTGAAACACATTATATGTCATGAACATTCTCATACCATTTGTGTCCCTCATTTGCTCCTCCCTAGATCTCATGTATGCAAAATCATCTACAATTGATTTGGACAAATCTTCCAGTCTCCTCAATTCTACCTCCATGGGCTTGAGTTTCTCTGCTTTAGCAATCTATTTGAAGATAAAAAAGAGAAAATATTTTAGGTTGAACATCACCAATTCTTGTTACACAGTCAATCTGCCTATTTTCAGCCATATTCAATTCAATAATTTCATCATCAATCCCCAAAAGGCATTTATTAAAACATACAACATGTTTGATGACCAGGAACAATGAGATTACAGTGTAGTCCACTTAAGATAAACTTGCTTAAGATAAAATCTCGTTTAAAATAAACGTTTTGCCCCGTCCCATTTTTTTCCTTATATAAGCCAACTAATCAAAGTCCAGTTTATATTACAAATTGGCCTTGATCCTCTTAAAATAATCTTTTCTCTGCCACAGTGGCCCTCTTTCCCCACCCCCACGTGCCAATCCTGACCCCCATCAGATACTGTGTACATCTAAATCTACGCTCTAGGTCTGGCGCAACACGAGCCTATCATGGAGTAAAAATAAGAAGACAACTTTGAATCTCAAAACTAAAATGCAGCTCCTCAAGGATGTGAATGGAAAGTCAATGAAGCAGACTGAAATTGCCGTGAAATACAGGGTTTTGAAAGGCACTGTGTCCGTATTTATCAAGAATTGAAGAAGCAAGTACTTCAATAGGGTATCAGCCTGACAGATGAAGAATGAGGACTAGGTAAGGGGGAAAAAGTAAACTAGGCTCTCTATGTGTGGTTCAAGCACACTAGACTTTCATCTATCCCTCATTTTCAATTGAAAGGTTGTTTCCATTGAAAACGGATAAAATAAACCCTGCTTCAGATAAACATTTTTTCTAGTCCCAAGGAGTTTATCTTAAGAGGACTGCACTGTATATGTGTGGGAGCACAGGAAAACCCATCACATCTCGCAAAAGCTAATTTCATGCTAGGGCCTTTCAAAGTTAAACCCCAAGATTCTTACATCCTCATAGTTCTTGGCTTCAATGCCATGCTTTAACTCGAGGTACACATCTCTCTGTGGCCCTACTGCGCCTGGGATTAAAAGAATATAAAAACAAATAAGTCAGGTAAGGTAGACAATTTTTTATACAAAAACAACAAATCAAACCGACAAAACAAATCTGAGAAGTAGATATGGAAATGAATATACTGCTCATAAGATTTAAATAATTGTTTTTAATTTGTCGTATTTCATTATTCTTAAAAAACAAATAAAATAAAGATAGTTGAATCTGTGTCAACAACAATCATTTTTGATAGATGGAATTTGAGCAAACCAGAGCCTTTACCTACCAGACATAGATTTTGAGGTAAAGCACACATCAAACATATCATATTCCTCTGTGGTGAAGGCAAATCTACCCTTGGTTGCTTGTTCTTTGGAGTATAGGATATGACCTCTAGAGTCAGTTACCTGAAGGAATTTTGAAACAAAAAATAATCAATTATGATGTAACAATTTTAACAGAATATTCTGGTAATTAATTGAATGCATCTTTTCGCTTTCTTTAAATAGACCCAATCAAAATCAATGAAGAAAATTCTACAAAGGGGTAGAGGTCAAAATAAAAAAACTTTTTTCCTTCGTGTCTGCGAGAACACAACATACAGGACAGATTTTCAAGATCTTGGGCTCAAAAGAAAGGAAAAGTTATGAAGTTCTTATTCATTGATACATAAAAAGTTAGTGAAAGATGTCTAAATTGTGGAAATCTGATAATATATATGAAAAATTGATGCTTATTAAAATCTCAATGATTCCTCCCTGGGATCCCTGGCTTAGGTAATGACTAAAAAAAAACTCTGGGCATGCCAATTTTGCATTCATTCTAACCTCTGCCACTTTCACATCAGTTCCATTATTTTGCCTCACTTATGACGATTCTTAAGGTCTAGATGAAGTGTAACTATCATACCACAGTAAAACACTCTGATTACATAGGGGGGGAAAAAAAAGTCGGTGTGAGATGGAAAAGTGATCTGTTTTTCTATTAATGGTGATAGGGTTAACAGGAGTAGCAGCTTTGTAATGTACCAATGTATACATCATGATAAGTTTAACTCATTAGTTATAAATCATAATATATAATCTCTCAATTATATCTTCAGCATAAGTTTAAATCATTAGTTATCATAATAGTCTCTCAATTTATATCTTTGGATACATATGAAAATGCAATGTTATGACATGTTTGATATTTTAATGCATTAAACCTTTCCCCCTCTCATTCAAAGAACACAGACCTGCGTGTACTGAAGCTTTATCATCTAAGGAACGGGTATCCCCTCTTCAATAAGCCCGTCAATGGCAGAAAAGGAAAAAGCAGGACACTTTTTTAAAATTGATGACTAAAGCACCATGATGAATTTGTACAAAGCAGTAGTGAGAGTAACGATACTTGTGATTTTTTGGCATTTGAGTGAGTTGATCTCTAGCCTTGGACTATTCATTTTCTGGCCTCTAGGAAATCTTTTTGGAATTAATAAAACACCAAAAGCTACATCTCAATCAGGTACAATCCACCAAAACACTGTTTAAACTGACGCTGTCCATTACCACAACATTTTTTGGATTAGAAGCTTTGTCGCAACGCAGTTGCCGACAGCACTGACATCCCAAATTAGCATTTGTTTTACCTCGCAACAAAATACTGTAAGTTTCATTAGTCCTGTTGTGAATATAATATAGAAATGATTTTTGCATCTGATTTTTATGGTCATTTTCACACATTCTTTCGCCTCAAGATCTCCTGTGTCTGTTAAATGAAGATCATGACTCTGTCTCAAATTCACTGACAGGCCCATCTCTGGTCTTTTGGTTTGCTAAATTTTTGATATCATTGTTACAGTGTGAAATGCAAAAGGGGGCTATGAGTTATAAAAGATGTCATGCCATTATCAGACTTGGCATGGTGGAAAGTGGGAAGGAGCAGTGAGACAGAACAGGTACTAGGTTCACAATAAGTAAATTTCATCAAAAACATGGCAGAAAATTTAGTTATAATACAGTCTGGTCTCTCTAATCCGAACACCTCCATTCCCGGCAATTTGTTTGGATTACAGAAATTTCCGGATTAGGGAATTGGAGGCCAATGTCAATGAGCACTTGTACATTGCATATATATGAATAAATAAATCATTTGTGGGAGGGCCTCAGAATGTATAGTAATGTAATATTAAAATGTAGGTTCCAAAAGGTGCGAAAAGCAGTATGTTTGTGTTTAGAAATGACCAGACGACCAGACAGATGATAACCAAACTTATAATCAATTAAGATACATCCAGTCGGTTGCCTTTGATGTTGAAATGTTTGGATTAGAGTAGAGAAATGAAAGAAGTGATTCTCGTCCCCAAAAACGGGTGTTGGGATCCGAAATTCCAATTTCTGGATTAGTATTAGTATACCTTAAGATAAGATAAGATAAGATAAGATAAGATAAGATAAACTTTATTGATCCAAAAAAGGAAATTACATTTTGTTAAC
>JASKDV010230652.1:0-18340 GCA_032466395.1 Aegires albopunctatus | reverse complement strand
AGCAAGCAAGTTTTGCGCCCTTTGCACCGAAGAGAAGTATCAAATAAACCAAAGTAAACCATCATTGAACCATAGAAAAGAAATCTTTTCTACTTATTTCTTTTCTACTTGCTGACATAGGAGGAAATTTCAATTGACGAATCTTACTTGAAGAGTGTGCTTACACGAAACTTCGAAGTAGTAAACTCAACAATGTCAATCTAAGTATCTTTTTATATATATATATATATTATAATTGTATGGTTTGAAGGTCTATTTTGGGTGTAGATTATATTGTTTTAGATCTTCATTCTTAGATTCTCCCCTTTCTGATTTGATTTGCAACTGAAAATGAATGAGATGTTCAAAGCCATGTGAGATGGTTTTTACGCCTAGGCTACTTTCGTCAGCAGAAGAGCTCCTATCCACTCGGTCGCAAATGATACTTCCTTACTTTTTAGACTAATTCTATAGAGGGACGATTGTCCAAACAGTGTCTTCTAACACAATAGTTTGGTGCAAGCAAAAATTTTGAGAATAAGAAGCACAAAATTAGTTGTATAAATTAAGGCACAGGTTTAACCCTCAAGTTCTGATTAGAGAAAGTGATTTTGTTGATCTTAACTGTATTTCTCACTAAAAATATTTATTTCAACAGGAGACAAATCTTTACCTTTTGCATCATCTTGCCTAGAGCCATGTATCTTTCAGGCCAGTGGTTTATTTTGAGTCTATGTCTTGACATAGCTTTAATAAATCATATCTCTGATGGTCAAGAGCAAATAGAGATTGATGATGATTCCTCAAAATTCAAGCTTGTTCTTGATAAGGCCAAGGAACCCAGGTAGGCTACTGTAAGGGAGCAAATAGACACTATTTTACTCTAAATAACTGTAATTTAACTTTTCCAGAGGTTATTTCCCTTTTATATAAAAGGAGTTACAAAAGTTGATTGAGGTTTTCTGGTTTGAACATAAAACTTGTTGTTTACTGATTTCTGTGTTCGTAGATTAAAAAAAAAAAAGTTCTGCATAAAGTACTCTTTTAAATTTCAGGTATTTCTTATACGATGTGAATCCAGGAGAAGGTTTCAATTTGCGTCGAGATGTCTACAAGCGCATGGCTATACTTGTGAAAAATTTGAACACAGTAGAGCCTTGGATTCTTGTTTTGCCTCCATGGGGGCATATGTATCACTGGAAGTCCAGGGGAATTGGAGACCAAATCAAAATTCCATGGTCAACATACTTTGACCTAGCCAGCCTTCGAGAATTTGTCCCTGTCATAGAATTTGACGACTTCTTGAAAAGTACTTTTGATTGTCATATTTTATGATTTTTAATGGAGTCAGAAGCCTAATGAATTTGTCTGTCTTCATTGTTTTTATTTTTTATTTGTCTTTAGCAGAATAGTACTGCTATGATCATTAAGACTGCAGCATATGGGTCATCATTGATTGGAAAGACAGCTTTCTTTGTGATCACGGTGGAGCTGCGGAGAATTTCTTGAGCTGAGGGTCAATTTAGCTTGTAGTAGTAAAGCCATTGCAGATAAATGTATCGTTGGCTTGCAGAAAAAATGATTAATATTAATAATCTGTAAGTTTAAATCTATTGCTAAAGAAAAGTAAAGAAAACTTTCCCATACTCATTACTGAGAGTAGAGGTAATAAGAGCGGAAGGAATCACACTTTTTTAACACATACACAGCTTTTTATGTGGCAGTTTGCCATTGCTTTCCACGCTGACTTTACTTTCACCAGATCTTAAGAGATCTTGCTACCCATTCACAGCTGAGTCAACAGGAAAGCCTACCCACTCACTGCTGGGTCAACAGGGAAGACATGAGATTTGAACACAGGACTTGTAATTTAGCAGCCCAACGCTCTACTGACTGAGCTACCTGGCTTCAATGTGCCGCTAGATATTAACCATAAACCATCATTTACTTTATATGCTACCAAACTGTATCATGGAAAAGGTGCAAATTATTTTAAGTATTATATTGTCAAACTGTATTTTAAATTTTGCAGATTTATATCATACTTCCAGACCATGCGTCGCACTTCTCAAATGAAATAATTATGATGACAAGCTTGCCACTTGAAAATCAATCAACTCTGTTCGTTCTATTAATTGTTGTAATCTTTGTGAAATAGACAGAGTAAAATCTCTAAAAGGTGTTGAAGTAGGTTATTTTGTTGTTGTTGTTAATGTTAAAATAGATCTTTGGTTAGAGGTATTGTCCATTGTCTTAATGCCAAGTAAATGTATCCTCATGTCTTAGTAGGCTGTGGAAGGTCTGCATAGATTGCTCTAAGGATGTTTTATAGTCGTGTTAACATCTATCCTTTATTTTTCTAGTCAGCAAAGAGCCTGTCATTGATGAGCTTTATTATCTTCAAAACTACAAAGAAGGCTGGGATAAATGGGAGGAAAAAATGGACATTAGACCTTGTATACAAAATCCCTACCACAAAGTAAGTGGCTTCTTTGTAATTGCACAATCAGAGGGAAATGTCCTATAAATCTGCATGAAGATTACAGCATTCTTTATTTTATAATCCGATCAATATTCTTTTTTTCTTTCATTTAACTTTATGTTGCTGTCTTTATGATGACAGCATAATCGGTGGCATTTTGGTCTAATGGTAGACATTTGGGCTGGTGATCAACAGGTCACAGGTTCGAATCCCGGTTGGGCGCGATGTTGAGTTCTTGGAAAAGACCCTTTACGTGCATTTCCTCACCAAGTAGCGGAAGATCTTGTCAGTAATACACTGACAGTATGCTAGGGTGAAGTGCCTTTCATCAGGCCGCACCTCTGTATCCCCACGAGGAATTAAGAAGAATTTTGGATTCCATTGGCCTGCCAGGGAAAAATCTGTAAAGCGCATTGAGAACATAATGTAGAAACATACTATATAAAACGCTCTTATTATCTGTAAATTGTGGCTAGTGATTACAGATTTTTGGAATAAAATGAGAACTTTGAAGCTACTGATTGCAAAGCATAAACAATATTTAATACATTAAGAACATGAAATAACCCCTTAGAGACAAAGACAAGAATATAGAAGAAGCATGTAATTGTTTGTGTATATATATCTCCTTTTTTAAAAAAGCTGTCAATTCCAATCTTATTGTCCATTACGTGTTACTGCAAATGCACCTAATGATATTAACTAGGTAATCTGGATTACTTTAGTGTAACATTGTGATCTGTATTTAAAACATCAATGTTTTCACTACATTCTCACTATAAGGATGTGGGAACAAAATTATTTTAGCAGAGAAAATAATTTTACTACCTTTGCCTTTTGTTTTTCCATTTCATAGAAACAAAATTTTGTCATAATCTTTTGTGCAAAGACAAAAATACATAAAAGATAAGTGTGTAACATTTTCATGAGGAAGGCTTCATTTTCTTTGAACTTTAAAAAACAAATCTTTTCCTCCTTCTCATTGATGTAAAGGAACATCGAAACTTTCTATTGAACTGATTTTCCGTCTACTTTTCGCTAATTGTAGGACCCAGAGACCAAAAAGTGGCATGGCTGGTTCTTTGGCTATGAAGAAGTCAGTGCTTCCAAGATGAAATGCATCTCTGTACTTGGTCATGCTAGTTTTACAAAAGATTTTCTTATCTCCAACACTACTGGCAGGTAGGTAATAACAAACAGTTTTGAATTACTTAAACAATTGACTATTTTTAGCAATGGCAATATGTCTACCATAGTCTGTTATAATGATAAAAATACTGTACTATGAACTACTAATGGACAAGTTAAGATTCCTATAGATCTTCTAAGTACTTAGATAACCAAACATTAAGTCTCTTTGCTGAAAATGATTGTCATATAATAATAATGATAATAAAAATCCGTGCTTCCAATCATCCGCATTTCTGGGGATTTCCGCAGTTTTGAGCTTTCCGCAACATCCAGATATGATGAGCACATTTGTTCCACGAAGAAGCAAATTTTCTTTAAAATTCTTTGGCTTGAGGGGGGCGTTGTCCCCCTTCACCCCCTACCAGGGCGCTGTCCTTGACACGCTCACTACTACAAATAAAAATCCTCAGTTTTCATGATTTGCTGTTGGAAGCACTGAATAATGATTATAATGATAAAAATAACAATAATGATGATAATAAGAATAATAAGAATAATGATGAGGTTGAAAGGCTTTCCTGCATCTCTCACCTTGATCTGAACGGAGACGTACAGAGTGACAATACACACATGGCTGTTGCCATTCATTCATTATCAGGCCATTAAGGAGGCTGAAGCTTACTTGTGTCTTTACCTTGCTCTGAATGGAGACGTGCTGAGGACAAGAAACACATGGCTGTCGTCAATCGTCATCCAGCCAATAAGAAGGCTGCAAGTCTTAACTTTCTCACACCTTGTTCATGACGGAGGCATGCCGAGTGTCATGGATGATGGGTCACCGAGCTTCCTTCACACCTATCAATGCCAGGTACACGATCTGTATAGTTAACAACATTGACAGGTAGCCAAGAGAATCTCTGCTTTCCCTATGTTTACACATACAGAGGTGTGATCTATCTCATTGCAAAACAATAGACACTTATAAATTTACTAGATGATGGGACAGATGTGATCTTTTCTGTTCCAGTTAAGCGGTGCCTGTCCCAACTGTCCAGTAAGAATTATATAGTAAAAGATTCTGTCCTGCGCCAATCATTCCAATTAAGTTGCGTCCCGATTACCGGCTTGCACCGTATAGACATAATAGGTACACTGCCATTACACACTAATAAGTAATCAAATAATTTGTGAAAGCATGGAGAAGCAGTGGGGTACCAAAAATTTTTAATTTATTGTCTAAAAAGATGGGTTTTCAAAGAATGTTTGAAATGGATTGGGTCTCTGGTCTCATGTACTTCTTTTGGTATTTTGGTAAGATTATGGTAATGATTACAATCAGGAATTAAAATTGTGACAAGCTTGATATTTTTAAACAAGGGCTTCAATAAGTAACTCTTTGGTCATCATGTTAGGTTTATCCCATAAAAGACATTCTTTCATTGATACTTTGTTTGATAAAGTTTGTCATTATCTTTGAGGAAAACAGATGTAAAAGTAATGAAACACTATATCAAATCTTGAGGATATAGCATAGACTTCATGTATGTCAATATGATGAGAATGTGAGAGACAAAGTAATGGGGTCATTTTATCAGAAGGGAGATTATAGCATAATAGAAATAATGTAAGGAATAATCGAGGTGAGAAAACAGATCACCAGTTACAATTTTCAATTAAGGGAGATAATGTACTTATTTCAGGTATTTACAATATTCAACTTTTTTATCCCTTTACATTGCCTTGCTAGATGTCTTGGTGAAAAATCATTGTTTTTTTTCAATCGTCGTAATTTTCATCATCCAGACAAATAACCAAATAACCAATTGTCAAATCCTTATTCAAATCTGACATTGAAACATTCTTAGTTGTTTGATTGCCAAATGGAATGTCTATTTTTAAATAGACAAATGTCAGAAAATAAAGTATTGCCCATGAATGAACTTGGCGATGATGACCCAGTCTCAAAGATGGAGTTGAAAGAATCGAGATTAAAATGGTTTGCATGTCCAGAGGAGGGAGGAAGAGTACACCGGCAAAAGAATGTTAAGGATGTAAATACCAGGTAGGAGGAAAAGAGGAAGACCTAAGAGAAGGTATATCACGGAATAAAAGAAGATATGGTGTCAACTGGATTACGAGAGAGAGATGTGTTGAACCAGACAAATTGGAGGAGGTTGATCCGCTGTGATGACCCCTAATGGGAAAAGTCGAAAGAAGAAGAAAAAGAAGAAGATGGGATGAGGTGGTGGTGTAAATGACTAGAAATGGTGTCGGTTGGAGGAGTTACGTCCCAGAGATGTAAGTGTGCCGAAGTACCTGCCAAGGGCTAGAGTTGCACCTATTTTTAATGTTTCATCCATGCTCCCGACTGGCCACGATAGAATTAGAGCAAAAGGAAGATCCAACTTAAGATGGATCAACAGAGCCCAAGTCATGAAGAGGTCCCACAACATCTCTCTGACAGAAGCATTCCACCTGCTTCACCTGCATGTGAGAAAACTGCAACTCTCCTCAACGCTGGAAGGCACAAAGAGGAAGAAGTGGAGTAAGCATTCACTGTCAAAGGACTCCGGTGGAATGCTTGAAAAGTCTGTAGATAAAAACTGAAATTTATCCTGTCACAGTTTTGTCATGCTGGGGTTTGATTACATTTTCAACTGTCTCCTTTTTATAATCACATTTACAACAAAATCAAGAAATTTTGGGTTTTGGTTGAGCACTTTTCTCTGGTTTGATGAAAATTGCGACAATGGAATATCATTGATCATAAATGTTCTCTCGAGCATGGTGTAAGCATCAACCAATTAATTATAATTCTTTGAATACATTCATACCATTATTCTTCATTAATTTGTTTACAATCAAATATGGATAGATTTCCGTGACAATTGCCTAAAATCAACATGATTATTCAAAGAAAGAAAATCCATGATTGGTCCATGTATGTCAAAAAAAAACAAGGCACAGTCCGCCCAACAATAAACAAAGTCAGTAAGACATAATATTGAGTAAAGCTAAACATTTCTTATAATTCATCATCATCATCATCATCATCATCATCATCATCATCATCATCATCATCATCACCAACGTTGTATGTATTAATGTTGTTAATGTTATTATTACCAATTCAAACTATTATATAAGCTATGTTTTAAAAAAATCAATAAAAAAAACAAAAACAACATTTCTTATAAGAAAGGCTTTTTGTTTCAAAGCTAACTTTTCATTATAAATGTAGGCCTATACTATTCCTTGAGAAAACCTTCCATACCAATCATTTATTTTATATTGTTTGGCATATTTTGTGAGTTTTTTAAATTCATTTATTTTTTTATTTTTAGATCTGTCATGTTTGATAGAGGAGAAGTTCTGATTCATGATCATTACGGAAACTCTGTGTTTTGGCAGGTATGATTTTTACTGGTTACTTCCCTTCTTGAATATTATCCCATCAGTTTTTTACTTCATATATATTATACTGTGAAATCCTGTACAAATGTTATAATTCCCCCAGGTCCCGCCTGTTTGATAATGACATTTTTTATCCCTTTCACAATATTTTGTTTCTTAAAAGTAAAAGGTATCTATTTCAGACGTTTGTGCTTAGGTATTTGAGACTCAGACTCAGAGGTGTTACTCTTAGCACCTGCTCCAGAATGAGATAGACAGTTAGACAATCTGAAAGCCTTCACAGTGTTGTGGGTTCTAACTGGAAGACCTCATATTTTGATCTCACATTCATTTCTTAAATAACTAAAATGAGACTTGTAGTACCCTCTTTGACTACTTTTGTTGTTTCTCCTTTCACGTATTGGGTTTGGAATAAGCAAATTAATGTTATGTTTGATAAGTGTCTCTTGATTTTTTTTAATGTGCTGATTATTGCTGCAGAGATAAATAAAAAAGTTGTTCTCTTTGGCCATTCCACAGTGTCGAAGAAGTATGCGTTTTGCCAAACACTTGCGTGATATTGGGGATGAGTTCAGAAAAGAGTTTTTAGATTCTACTGATGAGGTAGATGGGACGGTAATGGATGAAGACTGGACCAAGGTTAAGGTAGGTGAAATTTGGAATATTTCGTAGGCTTGTGGTATTGTAAATACTGATGAAAACCAAAGTAGGTACAGTCAAGATTAGAACTTATGATATACTTGTCTTGAGTCTAACAACCCTATAACTTGGCCAGCAATAATCTGCAATGCCTTCTTCAAAATACTGGCAACAACATGATTATCAAAAATGCTATAGAGTGCTGTTGTATTCTTAAATTTGTATTCTTTAGCATGCTGTGATGTGTTTACATCATTTTATTTAATTATAGTTTATATCATTTGCTTTATGGTTTTTTTTTTAAATTTCATCTTTTCCCATATCCTGTGGTAGGCAGGATATAAGTGCCTCGTCCTATCGGAGACGGACGATAAACTTAAAGGTCCCATATGCCTTTGCATATGTAAAAGAACCTTCGGTGGTTGAAAATCGATAAGAGCAGGCTGTTCCGGCCGTCACCCTGGCAAAATTCAATTCCTACCATTGTATATTTTAGAGAAAAATCCTTATAAACTTCTCCTACTCGGACATATTAACACTGTCTCTCCTCTGAGTAAGCTGGAAAAGTCTAGATCTGAGGGGAAGGAAGTGTGTGGTTGCCCAGGCACACACTTCCTGAAAATACATTACCCGCGTGCAGCGCAACATGCTGCATCCATGGTCAGATACGACCATTCTATATATGTGTTTTCTATATTTTGCTTATTCAATTCAATTCAATTTCTCTCTTATTTAAATGTTGGTATAGGAATTACATAAAATACATTTCATCATAATTATGATATAGATAAATACATAAACGTAAAGATTTCGAGAAAAAGCTCAGGTAAACAGTAATGGTTTTTAACTGACATAGTATGAAGGTATGAAGAAGTTTTATTATGCTATATTGATTTATAATATTTGAGGATATAAGATACAAATATATTATGCCAAAACTTTAAACAACTGGAATATTGACATTCCTGCCCCTCTCGCATTAAAACAAGGTTTACAAATTGATTATAATTTGTTATTTGTAATATTTATTCGGGCAAACTGGTTCCATCACAGAACTGCAGCAGCATAACTTCTTTTCCCTAATAGATGGTCCCTTTTTTAGGAATGTTAATATTGTTGATTTTCTTTCTTTGACGCTTTAATGATTCCAGGATTTTCTTCCTTTGTGAATTTTGTTTAGACCTTGCAATTTTTTAGTTTAAATATATTCAATTGTTATAGGACCTCTTATTGTGTTGAGAAATTTCTGCAGATTTGTTTTTTTATGAAGTTTTTGAAATTTGAATGACATGAAAACATGCAAACATTAAAAACTAATGGATTTTACTGTGGCATAGATAAGCAGGAAACCACAAACACTAATATTTTTTTAAAAATCCTGTCTGATTTTAGTCTCATAGTATCTTCATTTAAAGTTTGTCATAAGTCTTTTATTACTAAAACTACATTTGGCTAAAAAAAATTCATGATAAATTTGAAAAATATGGACAGAAAATAAGGTTAGAATATGTGAAATAATAGATGCAAAATTAATATATTATTAAATTTATAAATTTACTTTTCTAGATCAAAAATCTTTTGAATCATCAAAATTTAAACAAGACCATAAGAAATCTCTCTAGAATATATCTAAAGTAATTTGGTTCAGTTGGAAACATTCAATTTATGGAACTTTAGTTCTTGAAATTTACTTTCTTATACCAGAAATCAATTATTTAGAAAATTTTGATAAATGTTATAAAACTTTAGTTTAAATTCGTATTGATAATTTCAATAGATAATGTCAACCATAAATAATTTATAAGCATTTAAGGCCAGGTTAAGTACAGATTTCATCAAATGAAGTTATTGATGAAGTAATTGTGAGAAATCCAAGGTGGTGAACAGAAATCTCATGCTAGATCCCTTATTATTTTAGTGATTATTTAGATTAAGATTTATTATTTGTGCAAAACTATAGCCATAAATGAATAAAAGCTTCAATGATTATAATAACATTACTTAGATTAAGCCATAGCATAAAAGGGATGGTGACGTTTTATATAGAATTTTGAATGTTTCAATCTTGTGTGCATTTTTTAAATTTCTAAAGCTAGAACTTTAACTTCTCTTCTAGTTGTAAAAATAAATTATAAGAGCTGTCTTACTTACCAAGGGCCCTTCCGCTGAATAGTCGACAGACTTTTCCGCCTGGGCTGCTTTGAGGATTGTTGAGGTGACAAATTTCCATTCATGTCGCTCTTCTGCACTGTCTCGGATTGTTTCAAGATCTTGAAGCGTTTTTAGGTTTTGCCCCACATGTCTAAGGTCGCCTCTGAGTGTTATGACTATAGATGTTCTTGGGCGTCCAAGAGCTGTATTGGCCATTGTAAATAAATCTAATAGCATGCTCTTGAATTTTTTTCCATCTTTTGTGTAATTGCCTTCGAAATTTGATCAAATGTGAAAAATGATTAATTTGTTAATAGTTCTGGGAGATGCTTTCCAATTCATTTTAAGACATTTAGTTGCTGAGGTGCTTTTCTGTAGATTGTTTCTTATGTGTTCATTGAATTTCAGTTCAAAATTTAGTTCTACACCTAACAGTTTTACAATTATTTTACAAGATATTGAAGCAGTTCTAATTTTAAAAACGGGGTTTAAAATATGAATTCTGTTCCCTATGCCAATGGCTTGAAATTTATCAGGATTTTCTTGCATGCAATCAATCAAAACATTACCCTCTTGTTCTAAAATATGTACAAGAAATATCAAAATTTGAGTGGCTTTATGACAGTGCATTATCATCAACCTAATTTTGTTAAATGCATGTTTTATTTATTAATTAGAATATAGCATTGATAAAAATATTGAAGAATAAGGGACCAAGAATTGAGCCATTTAATTAATTTTTTTTTTCCATTCGCCGATGTGTCTACAATTTTTACATGTTGTATTTTGTTTGAGAGGTAGATTTCAAGTAGAAAACAGATCTTGGTTCTACTTTGTAAGCTGATAATTTGCTTATAATGATATCATGGGGTAAACAATTAAAAGCTATAGACAGATCCATTAGACAGCCTTTGTATATGCTGAGAAGATATCTAGATAAGTCCTTCAGAGTTCATGTCTGCTTATCTTGAAGATATCTGCAGTTATTGGAAATTTGAAGCATTTATTCTGCTTCTCTCAAGGAGATCACTACAGAGGTAGCAAAACAGCTCAACAAATGCCAAAACATAAAGCGGTGATGAATGAGGCAAAAACCTTGAACATATGAATAATTCACTCACAAGGTTAATACGTAGCTAAAAAAGGTTTTCAGGAAAAAAGAGTTTTTAGACAAGCAATGATTAAAGACTTTTAATGCATGAAATAAGTTCAAGAAACTTAGACAAGAAGTAAAGAAATGGAAATTTTTTAGTGATGCAGGAGGGAATAACTCCACAATTTTGTCAACCACACTGAATTGCTTTTTAAAGAAGGGAAAATGTTATTTGACCAAACGGCGACAATACTACGCATCGGTAGTAATATTTAGTTAAGATACTCCATTTAAAACAATAGTGTAATTCCGAAAGAATATTTTTTCCAGAAAAACCATGGAGATGCTAAGGGTGGTCCATATTTGGGGGTCCATTTACGACGAGATGACTATGTCAAAGTCAGGGCAAAGGACACGCCCTCTCTGAGTTTAGCAGCAGAACTCATTGAAAAGTTAATGAAACAATTGAATTTGAAGAAAGTTTTTATCGCCACAGATGCTCCTAAAGAAGGTATGAAAGTCAATTGAATGTTCATGTCATCGATTTCGTTGCTATTGTTTTGTCTCTCTTTCTTGTTAACATCAAGCTCAATGCATATCATCTTCTAGTTATATTGTTATAAGAATAGGGCACTAAAACAAGCTCTCTTTCTAGCTCTCTCAAGATTTTATTAAATGACATATTAGTACTCAAAAGTATTGCATTCAAGTGAAAATTGCTGCACTCGAGCTCCACTTTGGCAGCTGCTTTTTCATTGGGCAAGGTCATTTACCCCTGTTGCCCACCTTTGCTGCACTGCATTGCAGCTGATGTTGATAAATGTTAGTATTATTTATTACTTTAGGAAAGATTTACACCAGCAGAGGCAAGGGGAATAGTATTGATAGATGTGACATATTCCATGTCTACACATCAATCAACACTCTGGCACAGTGTTTCCAAAACAAACACAACGGCACAGTACTATGTCACAAGATCTCTTCTACCATGCCATGAAGGGATGGGCCCAGCCTTTATCATAGAGCAATGGTTCCCAAACACCTTGCCGAGGCACAATTTTAAACTGTTCGAAATCATGCCACAGTGTAGAAATGTTTGGGAACCACTGCTCTGGCATGTCATTACACAAATAAGTATCTTTATATCTCCCTTGGAATTTAACAGCAGTGCAACTGATTATCAAAACTTTCCTACTAGCATATGGATAAGTTCTTTCCCTAAAAAAATATGAGAAATATTAAACAAGAGCACTGTTATATTATAGTACATAGTCATGAAATCATGCTTTATGCATTTAACAGGTATTCCCTGGCATACTTTCTCATTTCAAAATCCTTCTTTACTCATTCCAGTGTATTCAAAAGTGACTGCTACTGAAAAGCTCTTAATTTTGTCTGACGTACTGACAAGATCTGACTCCCTTTGATCACCTTCCCAAATGTCTACCACTAGACCACAATGACATTTTATCCCCAAATCTTACTTGTTCTATGGTGCATTATATCCACAACCTTATTTCACACTTGTTGATTAGGCTTACATCTTTTGCATTTCTTTTCAGAATACAAGACCATTGCCAAGAAACTGAAAGCTTTTGAAGTTTATAAATACGAGCCAACCAAAGAAATCCTAAAAAAATATGGGGATGGTGGAGTGGCCATCATAGACCAATGGATAGCTGCTCATGCTAGGTGGGGGATGTGGATTTTGTATCAGTTTGTTGCAGTTGTTTCTGTTTTTGTATGATGTGTTGTATATTTTTCATTAATAGTCTTTACTCATTGTCCATTGTGAGGCAAAATGGCAGCAACACTCTAGCCTTTTCAAGTAAAGGTCAACATTAGGCCTCTGGTGGCCCCAGGATAGTCTTTTTGCTTAAAGACCATCATTAGTAAGCGGTGGTCCCATAGCAGCCACCCAAAAACAAATTCTCCTAAACTAGGAGAGATTGTAACTTTTATTTCAAATGTTGTAATGAATCTTTGTCAGCTTATGGCACTAGACCTTTAGTTTCTTAGCAGCCCTAAGAAATTCTTAATTTTCTTTAGAGAAATAGATGAGCAGTCATATTTTCTGTACAGCAAGCTGAAAAAGATTGAATATCTGTTAAAAAAGGTAAAGAGCATGGTATCTAATTATAAGTGCTCCTATGCCATGTCATGTCATGTCATCCCCATTGTAGGTGGCATCGTGGTTGAGTGGTTAGAGAGGTCGACTTTCAATCAAAAGGTTGTGAGTTCAATTCCTGCTGGCGCTAGGTTCTTGGGAAAGTCTCAGGTGTAGGAAAAGTACTGGGGCCTAGATGGCCGAGTGGATAGTGGCATTGCACAGTAACCCAGAGGTCCTGAGTTTGAGCCCCACTTCGGCATCTAGTTTAGCCTTGGGCAGATAATTTACCCCTATTGCCCTGGCGGCGCTGCTCTATGTCTGACACTAGTTTTCTCTCGGTCTTCCCCCGAGAGAAACAACAACGACAAAGTGCCCTAGGGACAATAATGACTTTATTTATTTATTTATTAGGACACTTGGATGATTGTACTTTACTCCACCATTTCTTTCGATCCTCAGCTTCTCTGATTCATTCTTTGAGGTTCTTTCATGTCCAATCTTTTATGTTTGTTAGCCATGATAACTTTGTTCTTCCTCCAGCTCTCGGCCCAGTCACTTGGCCATGCATGATAGTGTGTGCGAGAGTTCTCAGGTTCTTTTGTGATATGTCCAAACCAATGTATTATATTTCTGCCTGCAATTTCTGTCAGCAGTTCATATTCTCCATCTAAGTTCTGGATTCACTATGTTACTTCCTCATTCCTAATACGTTGTTTCCATGTTGTTCCGCAAAGTGGTCTTTAACATCGTATCTTGAAGGCAGAAATACATTTTGTGATTTTGGTATTGTGAGTCCAAGTTTCAAACCCATAAAATGCAATTGAAATGATGGGGGAATCTCAACAACTTGATCTTGATTTGTAAAGATCCTCCTCCCATATATGCTTACCAAATAGGCTTACATGTACATAAGAAGATTTTTAAATTTACCTTGTGCTCCTTTTGCATCCAAGTAAGGCGAACAAATATGTGTAATGATCCTTTGTTACGGACATATGGTATGACCAAGTTCCGAATAGATAATAATACATGTGTTAACAAATAACAATAGATTTATACAGTGATTTTTTAATTACAATTTCCACTTTTAAATGTCTCCGCCTCCATACTTATTCGGTGCATTATTAGCTATTTGCTCTAAACAGACAACTTAACCTCACCACTATGGTACAATAGTAATGTATCTACTATTTACTGAGACAGCCAATATTATTATTAATTCTTTCTCAATTACTTCCACAGACATTTCATTGGGACCAGAGATTCAACTTTTTCATTCCGTATCCAAGACGAAAGAGAAATCATTGGGTTCCATCCCCACACCACCTTCAATCGTCTTTGTACTGTAAAAGGAGAGGATTGTGAACAGCCATCACAATGGAAAATTGTCTATTGAAATACATCATCCTTTATGAGTAATGGAAAATAGATCTAATTAGAATTAGACTAATCAGGGCAGAGGAATAGTCTCATGCTTCTCTCAGGATTTCCATTTGGTTTTCTGCTGCTATTCTATTCGAGTTTCATGTTAATTGTTTTCACTTCACGGCCCTCAGATTATTTACTTCATTATAAATGTTTTTCATTCATTAAGTTTATTTTTTTCCATGGCTTTGTGTGATTAGGTTTGATATGCGTGCTAGCACAGAAAATCCCGTTAGGTCCATTGGTGGTAGTATTCCTTTTCAATGAGCTAGTTTAATAGATCAGCTCGGTTTTAGCACTTTTCTTTTCATTTTATACGAAGATAGGATCATTTGTTATAAGTAGGCAGCTAAATGCTACAGCATTGTAATCTGAGATAAACCATGCCTCTTCAGATGTGTTTTCTTGCTAAGTAATATAATGACCTCATATTGTCATGTTCAAACACGATTAGCTGACAGCCATCTCTGAGAATTTTAATACCATTGTTCATCATCGTTCCATTAGGATTAAAGGCTGGTAATCTTTGATTAGGATCCATAGTAAGGGAGAGGAATTTATAATCAAACGTTTCATTACCAGGGTATGTTCCTCAGCATGGGATATTTATCTTTCCTTTTATTGCTATATTTAGGATGTGATAAATGGAGATATTGGTAAAGTCTGCGAAATATTCTTTCATCAACACTACTCACCATCGAAGTCTTTCAACTTTTAACATTGTATGAACCTTAAGGCTGATGTGTTTATAGATGAGGATGATCTTAATTAAGAATGATTAGTCCATTACAGACAATGAATTATTGATTTTTGTCATTTACAATCATATTACACCAGGGATGGCCAAACAATGGGGCTTATGCCAAAATGCAACATTTTGCATGACTAGAAGTGGCTCATTGCATCCTTTTGATAGATAATTTATACTTATTTTCTGTTTTTTGGGTGAGGTTACCAATGCTACTACTATTGATATTATTACCCTTTGAAGCAATTTAGTCTAAAGTGCTAATTATATCAACCTTTACCTAAATGTGAACATCACTTTAAGGACTTATTATATTGTTCATGAAGAAATTTTCGTTGTAGTCCATGTGATCACCGCTTTCGTTTTTCAAGCTTTGGGATATTCATGATTGAAACATTGTCTCATCAATGGTTTTTATCTTATTTTAATTTTATTTTGTCATATAAATAAAAATATGTGTGCCCTTTGATAGCTGTCTGGTGGCCAGTAGAGGAAGCATTAGGCTTGAAAGATTGAAAGTAATAAGTACAAGGTTAATCTATTTAGATTGTATTAATGTATGAAATGTGTTCAAGGATATTGATTTTGTCATGCATTTACAAGGATGCTAAGTTGTTATTAGTGATAATGTGAAGGGGTGGTGCCATTTTTAAAGCGTTCTCTTATACCTTATTGTTTGTAAATGGTGTAAACTTTAAAAACTCAATTAAATTTAATTCTATGTTGTGAGAACAAGTCATCAATGACACATTCCTTTGATGAATTGACCTGAGTAATTAAAGTCTTGGATTGACTTCCATGCAGTCAATATAATTATAATACTATATAGATCTAGTATAATACGATTATAATAAAAGTTAAACAAGGAGAATATCATATTAAATCAGCTTTTGGTCTCAATATTTATATTTATTGTATGACCACTGATTTCTCCCTCAAAAAGTAGAAATTTTATTCTCTACCATTAGTATTTTCGAATGTTGCAACCAAGAAGGTCGAGTGATATCATAGAGGTCATCCTCATAGAAAGTTATTTAGGTCATAGCCATTGTGATACTCTTGATGTGGCTTGTCTCAAGTTATTTCTTATTTGAAGTCAACTTTACGTGTCATACATTTTGTTACATGATGATATACTTAAAAATGTACTTTGTTACATAATGATATACTTATGAATTGTATTCAAACAAGTTTTCAGCTTTCTTTATATTTTTATGATTTACAAAACTTTGTTTTTAAGCATTTTAATTTGAATTTATCCTTGCCACTTATATCAATATCAATTTTACCATTTTTGTTAATGTTCTTGCCTTTTTAATTTATGTTTCATTTTCCTCATGGGTTTCTTTTGGGAAGGCTAGTTTCATAGATCTGCTGTTTTATTTTTACATACATTACATTTGATTTTCACTTACATTTTATTTTTTTATCAGGGTTGCCACAGTTGGCCCTCTTTTAGGTCTCATAGCCTTCAGTTGGCCCTCTTTTAGGTCTCATAACCTTCAGTTGGCCCTCTTTTAAGTGTCATAGCCTTCAGTTGGCCCTCTTTTAGGTCTCATAGCCTTCAGTTGGCCCCACTTTAGGCCTCATAGCCTTCAGTTGGCCCTCTTTTAGGCCTCATAGCCTTCAGTTGGCCCTCCCCTTGCCTCAAAATGTTTGAACAATTTCTTTTCTCCTTGCCCTCCAAATACAAACTATTTCCCTCTGGGTTTCTGTCACTTTTTAACGGTATGATTAAAGTAAGGAAATGAAGGAATTTAGTGACTCTTGATGGTATCTTAAACTTATTAAATGGCAACCCTTAGTTGGGCCCACTTTGAACAGTTGGACGAACAATGTTGTGGCAACCCTGTTTTATCTATTCTGATTATGAAAATCCAAATGATTCCCGTAGGTTGTTTGAGTTGATGATGACAATGTCTCTCCTTCTTTACTATCTGCCCTTCTATTTCTTTTCATTTTTACCTTTTGCTGGTGTGGGACTTTTGGGAATATGGGCACGGTATTTGACACACAGACCTGCTAATTGTCCTAAAATAATTCAGGGTCATTCTAAAAGCTTAATATTTAGTTCTTGATCACCTGAAATATCCTCAAATGTACTGACTTTGAATAAAATTTTGATAAAGATAATTTTGGACAAAGTCTGTCTTCTGGATGGTTTGTCTTTGGGAAGGCTTAGAAATTTATAGACAACAATAACCACTAGTCACACTCTTCTAAAACCTATTTCTTCTAATTCTCTTTTTGTACTTTTAAGTAGCCTATGGGCTCTGAGATGACCCTAGAGTTTGAAAAGCCCTAAAACTCTAAATAACTAACTAACCAACCTGGCAATTGGCAGCTCTTGAAGTAGCAGTAATTTTGAACTTTTTATGTGTGTGTATTTGGTTGGATTATTTTGTTTTAATCCTTGAAAGAGGAAGAAAAGAATTAGCCTCAAAGACGTATTCAGATTATCTCCACTCTCTGAAAATGGAATAACGGAATGAAATCTATCTTAGAATATGTTAACAACAGTCACTCTCAATGGGCTTACGCTAACAAATTAACAATTTCTCAATGGGCTTACTAACAGGATAACAAAAGCCCACTGATTTTAGCTGTCTCTCTTCAACACTGGTTTTAAAGAGCACAATCCGCTGAAGTCAAACAATGAAGTTCAGTAAAAATTACAGTGTAATTATTTACAAAAATGTGTGATACTTCAGTTTATGTGTGTTTGTTTTAGATGGCTTTGATATTTCGTTGAAGTGGGCATTCTTAACTGAGACTAACTTTCTTTGGTTCTATTTATACAATTTTTAATCCTTGTTTAAAAGGATGCTGATAGAATCAGTTGGCCAAAAATGGTCTCTTTTTCTTTAATACTCAGTTTAGCTGCATTTTGTCTTCTGTTTTTTCACATAGAGAATATAAATCACAACTCACACATCAACCTTCAACACTAGTATTTTATTAATTACCATTAAAAATGCATCTAATTTTTATCACCAATTTGTATGTTTCACAATAAAGTTTTCATTTTGATATTGGTATGGTTTTTGGGTATTTGTTTTGTGTGTGATTGAGGAAGTTAATACATAATCCTTTCATTCAGTGTTTCTCTCTCTCTCTCTCTCTCTCTCTCTCTCTCTCTCTCTCTCTCTCTCTCTCTCTCTCTCTCTC
>JASKDV010230541.1:0-18341 GCA_032466395.1 Aegires albopunctatus | reverse complement strand
TGGTATCAATATGTAGCTTATTTCAAAACCTACAAAAGGTGTGGAATAAGTTTATGAAAATAGCGTTTGAATTTGAATTGCGACCTTCATAAATCTAGAAAAATATCGACTTCCAATCATGTCACGTCTCAGTGCAGATGAGCGAGGGCCCGCTATTATGGGCACATGGAAGCAGGCGTACCCGTGGCGAATGTGGCAAGGCTTTTGAACTGTAGCAGTGAAACCATTTACAATCTGCAGACCAGGTACAGGAAGTACAATAGACCGACCAAGATCAGGAAGTCGCGGGTTACCACCCCGACACAGGATCTGTATATCCGCGTCACCAATCTGAGGGACAGGATCCAAAAGGCTTCGCATACAGCCAGAACCATCTCGGAACACCAACCAGTGAGCACACAACGGTTATTCGTCGGTTCCGGGAACATGGCATAAGGTAAGTCTATTGTTTTCTGCATAGCTTTCACTCAGTACAAATTATGTACATCTCTCGTTAAATCCTTAATCCGATTAACTACCTGAGTTGAGTATGACTGAGTGAATGTCCCTTCGAGAACGGGTGCTACGTTAAAATTCCAAGTATCTTTAACCCTACAACCCACCATTGTCACTATCTTAATGATAACCATCACCAAGATCACTACTCCGATAATCATATTCATCACCATTACCTTCATCTTCTTCTTCTTCAAATTGTTCTGATTATCATAACGGCATGTTTGTTTACATCATTCTTTTTCATTGTCTTAAGGGCGAGAAGGCCAGTACAGCGAACCGAACTACGTCTCCACCACAGACAGACTCGCTTGCTATGGGCTAACAATCACGTACCGTGGACAAGACAACAGTGATCCCAGGTCCTTTTCACGGATGAGTCGAGGTTTGTCCTTGGTCGCCACGATGGTTGAATGCAGGTATACCGCAGTCGAAATGAAAAGTTTGAGGACCAGTGTGTACATGAAATCCCTAACCGAGGATATGGGCAGATGATAGTCTGAAGCGGAATCATAACAGACCACAGGACGGCACGGCAGCACTGAATGGTGCCAAATGCGTAGCCATCTATTACAGCCACATGTGGCACTGTTTATGCAGAACCATCCAGGCTACATCTTACAGAAGGACAACGCCCCAGCACATCGTGCCAGGGTGACACACGCTTACCTCGCATGGCAACAAATCGGTGTCATCTATCCCTGGCCCGCCGTATCACCCGATATGAACCCGATTGAACATGTTTGTGACATTCTCGGGCGTCACATCCAAGAGATGAATCCCGCTCATCAGAACAACGCTCAATTAATTCAAAGCCTAACCATCATCGCCTGAAACGCCATCCCACAAGGTTCAATTTCCAACATCGTCAACTCTATGAGGCGCAGATGCCAGGCCGTCATTGCTGCGGGCGGCAATCACACACGATATTAATCCTCTCGAACTTTCAGCCGTGACCTAAAATGCTCTTGATTGACCAGTACCAGTGTACTTTGCCATCAGACGCTTCTAGAGCCATAAATTTTGGATTACTTTTTGGAGAAATGCACATTTTCTGAATTTTTTATTTTGATCCCTATCACTTAAGGTGGGGCTTGAAGCGCTAGGTGTGTATTATATGCATTAAATACATGTTTTCAAATTGAGAAATGTTTATTCTCCTTTTGTGATAAAATTTTGTCCCTGTATCTGCACTGGCATATTTTATTTTTATTTTACACTATTCTTGATGTCAAGTTTCTTTTGGAACTGAGTATATAATATATTGGTTGAGGATGATTTATACAACTGTTTTGGATGGGAACATAGAAACACAGATGTAAGGTTTAATTAATTATTTATTCATTCATTTCAATTTGTATTGTTTATTTATCTATTCTCTTATCGATATCGGAAATGAATTGTTTGTCAGCTTGTTGGTAAAAAAAATAATGCGAACCAAATATTTGGAAGAAAAAAAAATACCCACAACAACACATGAATCTATAATGTGTCACATCGCTCTACGGTGATAAGAACTTATTCAAAAAGTAGTTTGTAATGTCAAAACAGGGGTATCAAAAATATTTGTTATTTCATCTCCATTGCCATGTCACGTCTTTCTTCTGTTTAGTTCTATCATGATTGCGTGCTTGTTAATGGGGGTGTCATGGTTAACATCATTCAAACACGAGAATACTCCAGCAACGCTCATCATTCTTTTAGCCCAGTCGCCCACTCACCGATTCTAGTCGGCCGACTAGTTGGTTGCCTACGTCACAACTACTGGTTTCAATGGATCCCCGCCCACCATCAAACTACAAATCGGCCGACTGAAAAAGTTGGTGGTATGCTACAAACTTTCGAATCGTCCAACTTGTCTGTGACACTATACAGGAAGCGGGAGACCGCACACCACGACCGATTAGTCTGCCAATCCCATTCTCTCGTTCCCTTTGTCTCATTACAAATGAGTGTATCGATAGGTTATATGAGGTCCAACACATTGAAGTAGTTCATCAAAGCTGTTTATACTCATTCTACAATAATTGAAAATTTTTGTTGGGTATTTTCGCAACTTTTCATAAAGTTGGCAAAATTGGCCTTCACTTGTTTTGTAATATGGGATGAACCCAAAACTGTCTTTTTCTCCTCTCTTTTTTAAAATCGAGCACAGAGAGCCACAACATATGCAGTCGTTGCG
Source organism: Aegires albopunctatus (assembly GCA_032466395.1). NCBI lineage: Eukaryota > Metazoa > Mollusca > Gastropoda > Nudibranchia > Aegiretidae > Aegires > Aegires albopunctatus. The sequence goes on along the minus strand of JASKDV010230541.1, from coordinate 15,664 downwards.
AAATCCATTTCTGACTGATATACCTAGATTACAAATCGGTCAACTAGTCTGTATGTGTGCGGACATCGCAATCGGCAGACTGTCGTGGGCGGGGATTTTATGAATCGTCCAACTTTCAGTTGCCCGACTAGAATCGGTGAGTGGGCGGTTGGCCTTACAAGGGCAAGAGAAACTATTTTACCGCGAATATATATCGCACGAGCGATATCGAGTTACCCGCAGCCACAATGGACGCACCCTAATGAGCCGTCTCCGAAATGAACTGGCGCCATGGCTCTCATTTATTAGTTATTAGCTTAGCAACTCGAGGATAGGGAGCAAAAGGAAATAAAAAAATTAAATTTCAAATGAGAGACCTCATACAAGTGATGATCTATATCTGTCTTGAAGGATCCCCTTTAGAGATTTGAAGCAGAAAATCCATATCAGGGAGATCATTAAATACATGTTGCACCTTATTATTCTATAAATAACACCCCAGCGGAACACACGATTCCAGTTCCACTCTTAGCTACAGGATTGCAACAGAACTTTTACTATCTGTATTACGCAACTACCAATCCCAACACACACATCAGCTGATAAATCATATGAATGAACAAAACAAGAGATCAAGCTATCCACTTGAAGAACGGCAAAGATAACATCTGAATGGTGATAGATGCTTAGTCCTTTTTAAAAATTTAATCTAAGAATACGTTCAAATGAGACAATAAATGTAAGATTTATTTCATTAAGACGAAATATATAACCATGTAAACACGCACAATATGCACCTACCAAAAACAAACTACAAAATCAACAATTACACAATAATGCAGGTCCTTTTTTCACTTTAAAAAAGAGTTGATTGGCCATTAGGCTCTACCACTCAGCCAAAGTGGAAGTCTAATTCAAAGGAAGTCTGGAAAAGTATGTATACCTGCAAAAGGATCTGCTAGTTGTACTTTACATGAACTTCACTTGCGACAGCTCTTTATGTTACTTTCACGTAATGAGTCGGTGAGTCGGTGAACAAAGATCAGCATATCACTGAGTTTGCAGATTTACTGTTCCAGACTTTTTTGGATCAGTATAACAGTATGGTAGTGTCACAACTGCCTTTTCCCCCAACGTAATTCGCTACCGTGGAGCCTCCATGCCCCGGACACTTTAATAAATTTGTATATAAGGATTTATTATGCCCATCTTAATTGACTACCATGGGGCCTGTATGACCCAGAAATTTCAACTAGGGATTTATTATGCCCATCTTAGTTGACTACCGGTGGGGCCTATATGACCCAGAAATTTCAAATCAGAATATATCAGAATAGAAAGAAAACTTACAGAAAACGTGGGGTGTTTTTAAATTTTTGGTAAGAATACTTGTGTCTCGTTTCGCCACTTAAGTATGTGAATATGATTTCACGGTAGGCCTTCGAAAATATTCCTCATTCTATCTTTGATAAAAGTACAATGGTTCTTGATTGAGACAGGTGTAGCTATATTGTATGAATCAATCATAGTCACAAAGATCAGGGCTTACTTCTCTTTTGTGGGATTCCTTGATCTTTGTTCTTTTCTTGATTTAATCTGTATTTAAACAATTCATTGAAATCAGCTTTTAAAGTGGAGACATAGATCGTTTTAAAAAGCTTTCAGATTAATTTTGAGTTAGATGCCAGTCTAGATCCTTTAAAGTAGGGGCTACATATCTTCAAGAGTAAGTGTCAGATTATATATCGTCTGTGTATTCTCTAAACTCACATGTCTAGTAACATTTATGAGTGAATATACATGTTTAAAGAATTACACCGACAATATGTATTGTAAAGAAACTATTTTTTACACATTAAATAGTTGGATAAGACGAATTTTGACCCACTTATTGATCAAAGATAAGAAGTTCCAGCCACTACTGTTAGCTTTAGACATGTCATATTACCATGTACTGCGTCAATATTATGTGGGTGGTGTTTAAAAAGGGCCAGTATCAATATTTTACTGATCTGCAATCATTATAGCAGAGGAGACTGTTGACTTTGAATTGATCTCTCCTAGAAACAGATCATTTCAACCTGGTGTCAAAGGTGTTTGTGATAATAATAATATATACAATTTCTTTTTCTATTTAGTTGACTTTTAAAAATACTAAAAAAACATTCTAAAATAAGTTGGAAATTTAAAAATGATCACCATCATTATTATTAACAGCAGAAGCAGCAGCATTACTTTCATCAAAAATTGAATCTTTCATTGAATGATAAGCCTAGTGCTTAGATGTACTGTAAGAGCAAGTAACTGATAAAGGCAAGCGTTTGAAAAACTGCCATTGCCATTCTCATTGTCTGTTTCTTGGTCTGACAGGATGTTAGTTAGTTAGTTATTTGAAGTTTAAGGGCTCAGTCAACCACTTGGGTTATCTTAGAGTCCATGAAAAAGTAAGATGATAAGCGAGGGAAAAGATATGCTTCCATGAAAACAATCTTACATAAAGTTAGTACTTTAGCTGATAAGGACCAAATATCCCCTGCTGTTTAAATCATTAAAAACACTTTTTTTAATGGTTTAAAATAAATTTGAAAGAAAAAAATTAATACAATGACAACAAAGAAAAATGAAAGAGTAAAATACCCAATAATGTACGTATGAATTTACATCTTCTTTCTTTATTACCATCAATAATCATCATAACTGCAACGAAATAAAGACAGTATTTGCCTAAGCTTGTAGCAAGACTAGCCAATTGATTTGCTGGTAGAAGTAATTTCAACTGTCAATCCCTTTCAGAAATGGTAAAAATCGAAATAAACCCAACACAATACATACACATAACAACATTTGTTGAAAATAGATCTTATATACAAGTCAGATCACTTTTTATTATTTACACAGATGAAATTCAAGACCAACACAATTATTATACTCCAAAAGATTTTGACAAATGCAATGTTTACATACAGATTCAAATAATAATAATAATTATAATATGTATATTGTATTATATAGATAAATAATTTAACCATAATAAGCTTGCTGTTTGAAAATAAACAACATGAAAGCATTTAGTATCACAGAAGAGGGATTTTTATGCATTTGCTAAAATATCATGACAAGATTAAGGTTTCATGGGTAAGAAATTACAAAGCTTTGCTAAACTAGCTCATACATATGTGTGTACTGTGAATCAAAGCTATTAATACCAAAATCTGCGCTACAAGGAATAAATAACTCTCTCCTTTTAACCATGTAAATTAATTTTGGAGATAAGACAACTCCTTGGCCAAGGGCTTTGCTCATATCATACGTAGCATAACACATGTGCTAAAGCTAACCAATTTCCATGAAGCAATCTTTTATTCCATTGTCAGCTAGATGCCCTCACACGCTTTGCTCATATCATACATAGCATAACACATGTGCTAAATCTAACCAATTTCCATGAAGCAATCTTTTATTCCATCGTAACAAGATGCACATTTAATCAAAGCTTTCAAAAATCCAAACCATAAAGAAATATAAATTGACTAAGTAAGTAACATTGGTTTAAGTCTTCCTCCATTTTGCATCTCTTTGTTCCCAGCAAAGTTTCCTTATAAATCTCTGCAACACCAATTTAAAAATATGCATGTTTTGTTTTGTTTTGGCATGGTTCTTGGTTTTTTGAGAGGATGGGGAGTGCATAAAATTGGACAAATTAGTAACATTATCATGCTTGGAAAAAGCAAGAAGCGAACAGATAGCATATAAACTAACATAACACAAAGACAGAGACGTTATTGTTAATTAATATAAATAAACCCCACTGTTGGTTATTGAACTCTAAATAAATGTGCTCATAGTTATTTTTGCACCCAAAAAGAAACAATATCTGGCAACCTCAAATGCAATGATTCTGATAAAGATAATAAAAAATAATCTTAACTTTATCAAGAAATGTTCTGAAATTTATGACAAAGCAGATGCCCGCTTTCATTCAATAACCTCATATCTTACCAATATAACTTTCTTGACATGTTATTTACTTGGGATCTACGGTTTAAGATTTGAGGAATTTGCTTACATTCAATAAAATGTTTCATATTCATACTGTCTGAAAATGAACATATTCTTGCAAAAAGAGATAAATGAAGAAAATAAAAAGGAAAGACTGTAATAGACACTTATTATCACAAATGCATAATCCTAATGTTGGAATTGATGGTAAGACATAAAAATTATAAGGTATTTGCTAAATTTTCCTTTGTCAGGTCCCCATCAAAGGAGGATGAAAACAATGCTAAAGTTAGTAGTGAAAGTCATCCTATCATAGTTGGATTACATAAAGCAGGAAATGGGTTTTTCTCTTTTTTGGCTTTTTTTATTTATTCACTTTTTTCTTTTTCCAAATGGTTAGATATAGATCAAATGATTAAAACTAACACATTATCAACTACAGCATTGACATTAAAAAATAACTTTTTGACCGTATGATGTAAAATTCATCCTCAATTGCCATTGTTGCTGCATGATTCTTATACAAGTATCAACATCCTTTTCTCTTGGTATTTTGCTAGAAAATAAATGTTAACGGATTAAAACTGTTGCAAAATGGGACAAGGTACTCCTTATAATCACAATTAGGATCTCATTATGAAGTGTGAATATAAATATGGATCTTATAGTTTCTACGACGAAGAATCTAAGCATAAGGGAATTGATATGCCTGGTCACTGTGACTATTTATATGACTACTTATTTTTACAATAATTTCAACCAACAAGAAGTGATCAAAGGTATCATTAAAATTTTTGATAAATCACAGTTTATGGAGTAAAATGTAAGTACAATGCACCATATTTGATAATTAAAAAAAAGTGCCAAAAGATTGTAGATTTAAGTAAATTTTAATTGTTTTTATTATTATTATTATTATTATTATTATTATTATTATTATTATTATTATTATTATTATTGTTATTATTATTATTATTATTATTATTATTATTATTATTATTATTATTAAATTTTAAAACAGTGTTTAATTGGTTTAACATTATAATCTACTTCATCCAGCATTTTGAAGATTCAAGAGGATATCTTTTATCTATTATATTATTCTTTCATAAATAATTATTTTCGTTTTCTTTCCCTATTTCAATTTCATTTATAAATATATGACACTTTTTCTCTCTTTTACAATGATTATCCAAATACAATGTTAAAGAATATCAATTATTAAACCCTTTTTTCTTTTATGCAAATCTTATGCTAATATAAAGAATTTCTTTTTTTTTTCTTTTTTTAAACAATCCAGAGGAAATCAGCTCCTCAAGTTGTTTTCTGCATCTTTAAATATACACTCAACATGATTCAATTAACTCACATTTAATCAAATGAACTCCAATTTTGTGAAAGCAGCTTCTGAGACAAATTACTATGAATGTAACCCAGACATAATTCAATTAACTTATAAAAAGCAATTCCTATCACTATGATAAGGATAACAATTTGAAAGATTCTACAAAGACTATTGGTTGTCTCCCCTCCTCTACCATAAAATACAATGCATTTCATGAACCAGGAATATAGAAGAAAAAACAATTCAGAATATCACGTTTCTTACAAGCAGGCATGCATAGGTTGGCAGGATTATCACACTGCGTACCGCTATAGAATCTTGTGCTCACTGTAAACAGTACATATAATCACAATATTTATCTTACAAACAAGATTGATTTCAGATAAAGAGATGGTTAGACAGAGATTGTCAGATATTTAAAAAGAATAACATTTTTCAATAAAAAGGATGAGTAACAATAGTTTAGAAATGCATTATTCTTTGACTGTTATAAACAAACCATGTTAATTCTGATTTTCAATTTTGAAAATAATAATTCTTAAGTCTCCAGCCATCTGATCTCCTCTAAACTAATGCAGAATAATAAAATCAACAACTTAAACGTTGACATAAGGATTGTGCAAGTGCTTTGTATTCATTTTAGCACACAAAGCACTCATGCTTTAATAACAGAATCATTAAAAAAATAAACTCCCTCATTTAACAGTAATTATTTCTTAAATCTAATTTCATAGATAAATAACAGACCAAAATACATTATGTTGAACACATTCAATGAAATGAATTAAGAATCACTAGAATTATAAAAGTTATAAATATGCAATTAAAGTGCATTTCATTTAATGGATTGTTTTAAATGTTTCTTTCAACATCTCTGAGTAAATGGTTAGTAAATGTCTAGTGACAGTAGTCATAATGATTTGATTCAAACACCTCTATACTCCATACTATAAAGTTAATTCTGACCATCCCATCTATGAAAGCTTTTAGTCGCACAGGCATGTAAGGCCATGGTACTTCCCCAGAAGCCAAAGAGAGCATCAGGGAAGAAGAAAGAGGGCACTACAAGTGTTTAGAAATAATATTAAATGGCTATTAACCTGAATTAACTTTTATTATTGTCTTTCAAAATAACAAGCATTCTGCAATCGTGTTTTATAAACTGATCATTGACTGGATTACAATTGACAAGATGAGAGTTAACAGCATCAATGAGAAGAAGAAAAATGCAACCATTCTGATCTCAAGTATTCAAATATTATTATTAGCAATGGAATCATTAAAAAATTGCCCTTTAATTCAATGCTAAAGTAATATTAAATAAACAGTCTATCAAACCACTATTTATGCTAAGAAATCACTTTGCAAGAGCAAAATACTAAGAACAGCTATCTTCAAATGTCTTTTAATAAAAACAATTTTGAAAACTTTGAAAAACAATTTGGTAGACAATTTCTAAAATTCAATACTTGATAGAACGTCTCAAGATTTCATCATCCTGAAACAGCAATTTGATTCATGTTACGCATACTAAAAGAATTTTGAGAAAAATACAAAGATGGAAGAAAAATGTACTACTAAAGTAGTTTTGATAAGAAGAAATATTTATTCTTTTCTATCTTACAATACAATTCATTGAAAGGTACAACAAAAGGAAAAGTAATTTCTATCACATCAAAGCACCAGAAGATTGTTAAAGAAACAATTATTAATTAAGTAGAGGATCTTAGAGAAATACTGTGCAAGCCGATGATTGGGATGTTTCTTCATAGCAGCTGTCATCCAAATTGGGACAATTGACTTTGAGGAAGAATGTTTTTCCTACAAACTTTATGTGGGATGAATGTGCTGTCGTTACTTAATTGGGACAATTTAGATGTGCCCAGTTGTCAATTGATGCCAATTTAAGGTATTCGCAAAGCAAACCACTTCTTATAATGGTAATAAGCAAACATCGCTTTGTATAAATAGTTTCACAAGAATCTGATTTAGAGAACACCATGCATATACCGGTATGTGGCTATTGCAAAGTGATCACACAAACAGAATTTCTCCTTCAAATCAAAGCCATACACATGAAGCATTTAAGTATCACCAATAACAATTAGAAGGTCAGTAGTTACAGGTTGCAAAAAAAAACAAAGACATTAAGAGGCTATATCAGGACATCACCTACTTCCAAATATTTCGGCAAAACGGAGCCATCCCAATTAAGCAGCTTGCACTGTATATTACTCACTTTTGTTTGGCTTGCCTACGGCAAGTAGATTTGTCAATATTTGGAAAACCAACTGACTGACAGTGACAGGGACTGAATGATCCTCATCGGGTGTTACAGTTTATACACTGACAGTTAACTGATTCCATTTAGAGGAGCCTTATAATAATGCTACCATTCATTGATTGTGCAAGATTCCTGTGAGGTAGCTCAAAACCATGATATTCAAATGACAACCACCATTTTACAAAATTTACATTATAGGACAATGAAGTACACAGTAAAAAAGATATAATCTAAAATACACTTAAGGAGAAAGAAATAAATTCTTTAAGGCTCAAAATTTGCATACAGTAACTCAAAATCTTTAAAGAATGCAGCTTCTTTTTTTCATCCTTGCATAATATTTTAATGTTCTATAGTTATCAAAAAGTTTCATCAAATTCTTCCATGTCAGGAGAAGTAACCTCATCATCTCGGCGCGGATTTTCAATTGGATGAAATCCAGCCAACTCACTACGGATTCTTTCAATTTCTTTGAAGTACTTCTGCTTTTCTCTTCCTGATAGTTCTCTACCAGAGTTGAAATCGGAATCCATGTCCTCTTCAGGAAAGACTACTCTGTTGAGAACTGAAAAGGAAACAAAGAATTGTCATATTATACCAATAAAAAAAGTTCAAACAGTTTGCAAAATAACAAAATAGATCTTAAACGTGTTTGCCATTTTGGTGTATTAGCTCACAAAATAACCCTAAAATTAAATTGGCCTGTTTTGTAATCAACCAGAGGAAAAAATTTATTGTTCTTATTTGACATTTATATTAGATTTATGATACAGCCAACATAATGAAATATTTAATAATGCATTTACAGAATTAACTTAACTTAAAAGATCCTCTAAAATTTTGTAACAAGGTTTTAATGAGCTTAGTTGTTATACTTCATTTGGTTTCTGAATTAATCGAAATTGTATTTGAAATGAGAAAAATTGCAGAACAAATCTCTGAGCTTAATAGAATATTATGTCAACGGTGTTTCTTGCCTAGCACTGCAAGATTGTGGAATAAATTGAATCCTGAATTTAGAAGTAGTGAAAGTGTTAATACTCTCAAACATAGGCTGCACTATGACATATGTAGATATTCATACAATTAATAAGCTGATATATGATACCACAAAAATATCCTCCTGTATTTTATTATTTCATTCAATCCTTCTTTAATGACAGAAATACTAGATCTAGTTGAGTTTTGGTAGGTTATTTTAAATAGAAGAACAGCAGGGTGTCAAGTGACTGAGAACTACTTTAACTTTAAGTTTCTCTTTATATCATAGTAAGAGTGAAGCATTGGAAGAAAATTTCAGCAACATATTCATACAGCCATTTCATAAAGAATTCTTTTACTTAATTTCTTTTCTGGTCATCAGGGAGGGGCCAGCAAAGTTATTCACCACAGTCATTTAAAGTCTGTTTTGCTTGTTTGTTTGGTTATTAAACCCAGTCAACCAAAACTGGTTATCTAATAGTTTTAAATGTCATACCACGTTGGTGTATAATTTAATGTAGCCCCACAAATCTGACCAGAACGCATTTGGCAACAGTAATTTGAAAAAAGAAGTTGCCCATTTCGGTTATCCACATCAATGGACACATAAGACAGAACACACATGTAAGAAAGAGTGGTTATCATCAAAGAAGCAGATGAGGCATGACGGTCTAAAAACTAAGAAGTAAGTCTAAAAATTAAGAAGTAAAAGACGCATGTTAAATGAGTCAATATAATTGTAGTTGTAAGTCAGCAACAAAGAAATTTTCAATTAACAACGTAATACCATGTGCTCTTATCTTATTTGAGAATGCTGGAATGAAGTGAATATTATTAGTATTTGCTTTTCTTACTTTGAATATGATGTTCAATTTTGCGGAGGTTCTTGAGAACACCAGCCAGTTCTTGATTGGCGCTCCGCCATGCCGTTATTTCACTTCTCCCTGTGTCAGCAAGATAGTCATCAATTGGGGATGGGGTGAAAGTCACACGGTCTTGTTCCCTATGAAAAGACATCCAAATGTTTGAAAAATGAGTTATATACCATAACTGGACAACTTTACAATAAAGAAGAAAAGAACAATGCCTTGTAATGATGTACAAGATTACATCGAACTTCGTAGACATCTCTGCAGCCGCTGCATCACTGAATTAACACCATACATAGAAAAACATCTCAAAACTCAAACCATATTAGATGCAATACAGAAATATATAAAATTCATTTTTTCCCCAAAATAATTTTTGATAAACACAAAACTACCAGAAAAATGCGTCATGGCTGAAACCGTAGATATCTTTAAAACCAGAATAAGGGAAGGCAGAAATTTGAGGGATTAGGCGCACATCCCCAAACCCTGAACGCTTACATTACACAAAGGAATCTTGCTCAGTATCATTACAGATACAGTTACCATATTGATGATAATGTAGTAAACCTTGCAATTAAGTTAGGGGAAATTTTACTGAATAGACATACACAAAAAAATAAATAAATCTATATTAAATATAATTCAGAACTTTACGATATAGCGTTTCACATTGCCAGGATAGGCTCCTAAAGTACACAACATCAGTCCTATTTTCATAATACGACAATCAAAAGTAAATCTGGGTCTTAGCATACTTCCATCCACCAAAATGCTTAGCTAAGGCTACTTCCGTCCGATTTAAATTGACGTTCTCATTCAAATTCTCCACTGAAATTGAAACCTCGCTATTATCAAGTGATTGTTGTGACTGTCTGCTAATTTCTGTAGATTGTTTGTTTTGCTTTGCTTCGTTTTAGTTTTGTTATTTCTTTTTATTAGATAGGGTTTTTTTGTTAACTGAGTTTGATGGTGGTGGGGATTTTTCTTCTTTTTTGTTTTATCTGAGAGGAATAGGTTCGCATGCTTGTAAATAAATAAAATAAAAACAACTAACTCTTTAAAAAGATTTTTCAAATTTAGTTTGATCAAATCTGCTTTGAGCAAACCTCACACATAAAGGTTCAGAAAGATAACGTGTGGAGCAAATTACACATTTATGATGAGCTAAGAATGGACAGAAAAAATTCTAGGTGGCACACCTAAAATAAACAAGAGTCATGTTCTGAAGTAATAACTTGCTTTAGCCTTCAAAACAGGCCATCCCGCATAAAAAAAAAACATGGCATTGAAAGATCAGGGGAAAACAAGCAACATCACCATATCTCCGCAACTGCTGTCCCTTTACGTCTTCTCTTGAAAGGAGAAAAATTGCAGTACACAGCTCTGAGCTCAACAGGGTATCATGGAAACAGGTTGTGCGGAGACCTACTTTAACTTATACACTTTATAGCATTAGATCCTCTTCAATTTTAGAACTTACCGTAGCTTGTTCAGAGTTTTATCTGTGGATGTTTTTAGTTTCAAGGAGAGCTGATATATGGAGGAGACTATCAAGGAATCATAGGATATCTGAAATAAACAATGAGATAGGATGAAAATAAGTCCAAACAATAAATCAATTTTAAGCACATCTTCAATGTTGATCATGACATATCAGCAAAGTCAATGAAGAGATGTATTCAAAACATGAAGTTGAGGAACACACCTGATCTTTTTAATTCCTAAAATGGTATGTACGGACTAAGAACAATTTAGCAATGCTTTGGAATAGTATTAATAAGGAAATGATAACTTTAATTTTAATGATAAATCAACCAAAGATGACTAATGGGGGGGGAAAAAGGCTTGAAGAGTCGAAAAGATGCTAGAATTTATATTATATAATAACCCAGTTTTATCTAATGCCCATTATCAAAGTTAAAAAATGAAAACAAGAAATGTTTCCTATCCTTTCTACCTGTTCTACAGGAGTTATAAAACAAGAAGCAGATGGAGGGCATTCTTGATGAGATTGTCGAGATTTCTCTTTGATTCACTGACAAATCATTTCAAGTGCATCACTGACTCTATGACATTAACTTAAACATATCTAATTAATCTTATCAATTTCATTATGTATAATTGTGCATGGTAATGCTCATAGAATGTGAGTCCCAAAACAATGTGTGTATCATGACAATAATAAAACAAAGTGTGAATGAAATATGTTCTTTCTTCTTTTGAAGTTACAAGTATGTATGTGTGCCTTGTGACATGCAGTTTACTAGGAACAACTAACTTTTCCAGTCACTTGAAGAGAAAGGGCTAGAACCTAACTGTCATTATAAGAGGATTACTTAATGTTGTTTCTACATTCAATAAAAGAGATACACAGTGGTGTAATTAAAGAAAAATATCTCAAACTCATAAACATCACATGCAGTTTTAAAATTTTGTATTTGCATCTTTCTATAAATCTCCCATACATTTCACAGTCAACTTTCAATCTTCTGTAAGATATATGACAAGATGTTTTCTAAACTACGATAAAGTCAGAAATTTTTAACTTTATCATAGCTTCTTTGTTCACAATTGATAAATTATTCTACTTGGTGTTGGTTGTTATGGAGATATATTATATACTACATTGAATGAAAACTAGTGTTAATATTGGTTAAACAGTTACTTTTCTATATGTCATGTGAGTAAATACTTCTAAATTTCAGCAAGGTGATACACTTTTTAATACAATTTCAGTGGTGTTAAGAATTATGAAAATTCATAGGACCCAATAGGAGTTAAGCAATCACAAAAAATCATTTGAAAAAAAACCCCAACAAAATTACATCTTATATGATTAAAATAACAAAATAACAAAGAAAGAATTTTTTTGTCATAAAAGGTGTCCTTACAGAATTGAATAACAGTTTACAATTGAATATTATTGCATGAGCAATGATTCACTATAAAATAAATAACCAAATATAGAGATATTATTTAAAATCCAAAATTTTGAATGAAAAATCCAAAAGCAAAAGAATAAAACAAAGGCATAACAACCATACAAACAATGTTTAAAGACCTCTTAAACAATAACACAAAAACAAAACAACCATCCACCACTTTCCCCCAAATCAACCCACAGAAAAACAAAAACAAGGAATCAGTTTTGGAGTTATCACTTATACCTGTCCCCTTTATAATAACCCAGTTTTATCTAATGCACATTATCAAAGTTAAAAAATGAAAACAAATGAAAACTTTGATTAAACAAAGAAGTTTTCACGAAAATGGATAGGTAGATCAGCAGTTAACTAAGGACTTTGGTGTAACAAGGTCTGAGGAGCCTGATGGTAGATTCAGGGTTGCCACGACATTGCTAAAGTCTATAGTGAGGAGAGACTATTCAAAATAAGACCAACTGAGGGCTGCTACCTAATAATTGGATGAATTTGCCATCACAAGGTCACTAAATCTTCATTTAACTATTCTAATCATATGAAAAGACAGTATAAATAACAAAAATATTAAAGATCTTAAGAAGGAAGACATAAACTGCAATTTGGATGGCATGGAGAAAAGAAATTGTTGAAAACTTCAGAAGCCAAGAGAGGACCAACTGAGGGCTATGATGCCCAAGAGAGGGCCAGCTGAGGGCTATTATGCTAAAAAGAGGGCCAATTGAGGGCTATGATGCCATGAAGAGGGTCAATTGAGGGCTATGATGCCCAAAAGAGGGCCAAGTAGGGGCTCTGTGGCAACCCTAAAGATTGAAAACTTTTTATTCAATTGATTAAAGAATCAATGAATCACAATATAACCAAAATCACGACCATCTACAAAATTAATAGTTGATTTCATAAACATAAAGCTATCTAGTCAAAGTATTATTCAAAGTATAAAGAAGAAGGAGGAGGAGGAAGAGAAAGAGGAAGAGGAAGAAGAAGAAAATGATGACGATGAGGATGAAGATGAAGAAAAAAAAAATAGGAGAAAAAACAATGTGTCGAAGAAATTGTAGAAAGTAATCCAACTTATTGCATGCTGGTGTGTAGATTCTATCCAAATCAAGAGTGTTATTTGAATTGGTTCATGCATAAGAAATTAATGCACATTCAACAAAGGCTAGTAGGGTATCAATGGGAAAAATTATAAGAGTTAGGAAAGTTGGAGAAAGGCATGTATTGAAGGGCGAATTAATACGTTATGTGCCATTGGGAAAGTTATGTTACAGGGTATAGAGTGAAATATTATTATATGTACTACTAGAGGTTCTGTTTGTTTTTGTTTATTTATTTGGGGGTAGGGGGGAGAGGGCAGAAGATAGAGAAGTTGATAGAGAAAAAGGAACATTTAGAAGTATATCATAAAAGGTGGCTAAAAAAAATGTCCTGGGGTTTGAACACCTATAGATCAAGGTCGCACACTCGCAATTCAATGAAATTGAACATAAAGTGGCAAATATTGATTGAAAGATAGTATGTACAATTTCAAAGCCATCCGTTGCATTTTGAATGTGGCAGAGCAATTTCGAAACACGTGTGTCAAAACCCGAAAAAAACAGCCCTTTCATTAATTTTCGGTCAATACATCATATATATTTTATTACTATAGTTCGTTACGTGATCTGTGAAGCAAGGTAACGCTGCAACTAAGTCTTTACCTCCTTGAAGAAATTCCTTTCCTATTGTATTCAAGGCGAATTAAATGGGTAAGTAACAGTTCAAATATTTTAGTTCTTAACACAAATTTTTCTCACAACGCGAGATTCATATCATCGATTTTCTTTAAATAATAACACTATTATGATTTTATTACCACCACTAGGAAATCATTTTCAAAGCAAATTTTAGCGCAAATCAACAAATTTGATTAGCCTTAAATCACAATTAAACTCTTTCGAAATTTTCTGAACGAGAAATCAGCCCGATGGATGATTTATTTACAATCCACTTTACTTATACGAATGAATTAACATACAAAATGAAAAACTAAATCAAATTTAAAGATCCCAGCGATATGTTTCTCTGTTTTACTCAGGTGTTTATCAAAATCATGAGCATAAGCAAAATGATGCACGAAAAGTGATTATGTCAAATTTCTGGTTATGAACGAAATTATAATATAAAATTTTCTACACCTGTAATAAAAAAAGTATAAGTGTTGTTATGTAAAATGTTATATCTATTTAACGACTCGTTCTTATTTCATAGGCGGTCAAACCAGGACATAGCTTTTGGGTCACCCTATATGTCATAAGAATAAATATTTATATATTCATAAACATACGCTTTGAGACACAGATAGATTGGACAAGCTCTGTCAAAGGAAAAATAACATCACTGATTATTATATATTACATCATGACACGTTTTCTCTTAAGTAATGATATGTGAGCTAAATTCTGGTTTGGAAATGAGTAGGAAAACTTTGACCATCAATTTCAGTGCAAACTTGATTAAACATGATATTAAGTTAAATGGTACCTTATGGAATAGCATGCATAAATGGAGATGATAATGTGGAAGCAGGTACTCTACAACAATAATATCTAATATGGGCTAAAGCTTATCAGTTGATAATGGTAGCATAATATGATTTCTAAAGATATTAGAGAAGCATTTTCAAATAATAATACAGTATGACTATAATCATATTAATATTATGACATACATTTCATACATGTATAATATGAATAGGATATACTAATATTATGGCAAATAATGTTACAACTGACAGAATTTCAATTTCTTTTCATATGTCTCTAAGCATCACGTTATTTTACTTTCATAGAAAAGATATTCTACACCTTTGTGCCAATTAATTTCAATTCAACGCATTATTAACACAGTACCATCTTTATGAAGCGAATAATTTCTCGATAACATGGTCAATCCAGATAAACCACCCGATAGACTATCATAAATAAACCATTAACAAGAAAGTTATCAACCCTGATATCACCAAAGAAGTGGAAAGGAATAAACCCAATACAAAAAGAACAGAAAAAAATCACATGATAATTGAAATTATAACCATAAAAACCAAATTAATAATAATAATAATAATAATAATAATAATAATAATAATAATAATAATAATAATAATGATAATGATAATACTAATAATAATAACAATACTAATAATAATGATGATGATAATAATAATAATAATGATGATGATAATAATAATAATAATAATAATAATAATAATAATAATAATAAT
>JASKDV010230430.1:0-18353 GCA_032466395.1 Aegires albopunctatus | reverse complement strand
TTATCAATGTGGGCATCAAAAGGGATGGAGATTTCTGTTATTATCACCCGTTTTGTAGTTATATCGATAGTCACAATACATACATACATACATACATGCATACATTCATGCATATATAAAGATATATATATATATATATATATATATATATAACAGTCATACATCATTTTAGATGGTCAGCAAAATTATATTTTAAAGTTATTTCTTTTTTAAAAACATTTATTTTAAATTAAGTCTTCACGTTGATTAAGTTTGAAACAGTCATAACATTTAATATGTGTAATATATATTATTTATAATTTAATGATTTAACTCTTATTCTCAGCTCCCACATCTTTATCCCATTATTTATTTATTATCTAATAGTTGACCTAAAAGCAACAGGAGAGCGAGCATTCCAGTCCTTCTACCTCGGTGCCTATGTTACTCCTTATAAACGGGGAGACAATCCAGTAGGCAGGATTCAGTTATTGGCCAATCAGGATTATCAAGTCTCTGAGAAATGCTATGGCAACGACCTACCCAAGAGTTCTGTGAGAAATGTCATTTTACTTATCAATGATATAATAATACCAACTACTGGATCATTAAAAAACAACATTTTATTGCAACCTCAGACTTTAATAGATCTCTGATCTTTTTTTTATTTTAATTTTAACAAAAAAATAGTATCGGAAAAGACATTTAGCTAGTAAAAGATTTGCATAAGTTGTGTAATTTAAAGAATTGATTTATCTTTATTTTTTTGTATTGTTCTCTCTCATATTTTTAATAATCATACTTTGTGTCAACAGTCTAAGGACAATCAGCCCGGTGGCCATATGCAAAATCAATTTGTTAAATTACGCAGTCGTTATTAACACACTTGTTCCAGATTGTTACTGTGTGTTTTTATTTTTTTATATATATTTTTTTAAATTCCTTATAATTATATTTTAAATGAGCTGAGGCAAGGATTATATTTATTTTCATCTTCCTTTTTCATATGCTTTAAAATATGAAAACAAAATGTCGTATTTTAAATCCTCTGTTTATCATGACTTGCTGTCAGCATGTGCTCTAACGCGCTATGCATTCTTTCATTTCTTTTTTAATTTGTCAAAAAGGAATTTTATTTATAGTCGAAAAAATTTATGATTTTAGCTTTTAAAGTTACTCTTGAAAACGCTCATGCTGAGTATTATGTAATGTAACATCTATTTAAATGCTG
This sequence comes from Aegires albopunctatus, assembly GCA_032466395.1. Classification (NCBI taxonomy): domain Eukaryota; kingdom Metazoa; phylum Mollusca; class Gastropoda; order Nudibranchia; family Aegiretidae; genus Aegires; species Aegires albopunctatus. Next base: position 17,143 of record JASKDV010230430.1, on the reverse strand, counting down.
TCTGAGATAACGCTATCAAAGTTAGAAAAATTATTACCATCATGAAGGATCTGTTTCATAAAAATAGTATGATCACTATTTCAGCATGGCATTGTTAGTCAAGATGACAAACCAAAAAGACATCTCAAGTTTGTGTGGACCTTTGCCAAACAATATGGACACATTGAATTTAGGTTTGTGTTTTCTTTAAAATCAACATCCACGATAATAGCATGTGGGGAAGTTTGTAATATTGGATGATTGTCAATTTAAATTTTATAACATTAGTTGTTTTCCTATCAGCTGATATTATACTTATGGATGAATTCAATTTCAGCCACTAGCTTTCATTACTTTTTTGCAATAATGTACATAAAAATTCACCTAAGAAAAGTAGATGACCTAGTGGGTTAGGCGCTGCATTACAAACTTGGTGTCTCAGGTTTGAGCCTCACATTGGCATCTTGTTTTAGTTGGGGTTTTTTCACCTTGGATGAAATAATTAATGTACAAATTGGGATATTTCATTCTTTCTTTGGAATAGAATCAAAAGAAACATTTTCACTTGGCATTGATAAAGTAAGGAATTTTCTGTTAATTCATTTATTTAATTACAGTGCTGCCGACTTATAACAATATGGTCTGGACCGCCGATATTATGTTACTATAACCAAAAGTCGGTGTATCCGATCAATAGTTAAAATTAAAGAAAAGTAAAAGGAGATCACTCAGAAAGACTAGAAGGCAATGCAATGCAGCAAGGTCAGTCGTAAACAGATGTCAGTCCCTAAAAAGGGCCAATTTTAGAGGTTGGGAGCATTCTTAGTGGCTGTGATAGCCTAAGCGCATTGAATTTTATTGGTCAGCAAGCAAGCGTTTTCATTGGAGTGCAATTTTTGATTTAATGTTGCTAACTCTGACCAAGTCGGTATTAGTATGATAATCAAATTTCATGTCGCCATATAGGATATTTCACTACTTATGAAACATAGGGAAAAAAGCGGGACTTTGATGCAACATCGCTAAGCAGGATGTCGGTAAATCCGGTGTCATTATAAATGGGTTGCACTGTTTTTATTAATCTTCATCCTTGTTTGACATGTTTCTTACAAGGACTTTTTTCCTCCCTGTATGAAATTACCCTTTAGTTATTGTGTGACATGAAAAATTAATGCCATTTAGCAATGACCCTTCAAAATCCTTCATTCTCTTAGCTCTGATTTCTTGAAAACCCATGATTGAATTTTTCCTAAAACTAATGGAGGTATATATATATATTTTTTTTTTTAAAGAAATTGAGTAAGAGAGAATATAAGGAGATGTAAAATACATGTGCAGTGTTAAATCTTTGTATTTTGTCAATTCCAACAGAGCAACATTTGTTGTCAGTGATTATGTATACTGGGTATCAGAAAAGTCAGAGCTGTTGGGAGACCCAAGCAAGGGACCTTTGCCTAACACTGACAAAAGGGTAAAGGAAAAATGAAAATTCTATTTTATAGCAAATTTTGTATGAGATGTTGCAATATTATATGACTCTGACATAGTATATGATTGTTGCAGTAATCAAAAAATTGGAACAAGGAGCAGTAGTAGTATCTTGGATGCTTTTTTTGGTACCTACACATTAAAGCCTTAATAAACAATTTAAAGAAACAGTAAAGACAAAACATAGCATGTTATCAAAAACTTTGCTAATTCACTTTGTCATCAACAGCTATTCTTACACATGTAGTAGCACTGTGCACAATATGAGGCATTTAGGTTGCATCACTCCTGTAGAAGAACAAAGAACTAGAAATATGAGTAATTATCTGTATAGTAATATATCAATAAACTGAGATTCCTGTAAATGAGCTGAATAAAGTTAACAGAATAACTAGGTATTCAGACAGTCTAACTTTTAACCTACTTGCTTCTGAAAGTAAATGCCATTTGTACCCTTTTTTTTTTCTTATACACTATAAGATAGATGTGAAATAAGATATCCGTTGGAATCCAAAGAGGAAAGAATGTCGATGTTTTTAAACTTAGGCTACAATCGTTCACACAACTCATCAAATGTTTGCTATGTTAGTGTGATTAGATGCAATGAAAGTAAAGCTCAATGTGATGTGATTAGTTTTTTTTTAGATTATTTGAAGATGAATGAGAACTGCAATAGCAGCTGTACTAGTACTTCATTCCAAGCTCTCAAGAACCACTGTAATAAGACAATTTCCTTCTTCTCTCCCTCATTTTCCATTCAATTCAATTAAACTTTATTCATCCCAAAAATTGGGCAATTATTGAAAGAATAATAAGTTTATATACATATGTATAAGATTGTAAAATGTATGAAATGAATATGCACATTATTATTATTATTATTATTATTATTATTATTATTATTATTATTATTATTATTATTATTATTATTACATTGAATAGTTTTAATTCTCCATTTTACTTATTGTTATTGCTTTAAATTCCATGCAAGATTTACATTTAAGTAAATCATTGTCCTAAATTACATTGAGTGCCCTGATCTTGAAACTTTATTCTATTTCAGCCCATCCCTTCTATAAATACTGATGATTGTGGTAAAAACAAAGGCTGTTTCCGGGAACCTGCAGGCTGCGATGAACCTCAGTGCTTATATATTCTTACTTGGAAAAAGGTTAAAAGTCTTTATTATGAATTTGAGCTTGGCGGCCTAGCTGGGGAATCTGATGACAGATATGTGGCCGTTGGTTTGTCAGATGATACTTACATGGTGAGTTGGGTACAAATTGACTTCTATATCCTTTAATTTCATTAATTTTGTTTCACAATTTGAAATGCCAGCACATCAAGTCAATGGAGTTGATAGAAAAAGGTGAGTTATGTTTTATGTTCTTAGTTTTTGTTTTAAAGTTATTAGTCATGCAATTGATGCCATGGCCGGTCCCAAGCTCGGAGCTCGGATGAGAAAGGAGGAAGGGTTGGGCGTGGGGCTAGCAACCCTACCCCGGTAAAAAAAGCAACTCGCTACAAAAACGCAATCAACAAAACAAAAGACCACTACCCTGGGAGAGGAAGGGTCCTCATGTAGAGGACATATGAAGTCTTGTGGTGAAAGCCAGGAATCCATGGAAACTACAAGGCCGAAGCCCCTTCTATCAAACAGGACCATTAAAGTCGGAACATGGAACGTGAGGATCATGTACGAGACAGGAAAGACAGCTCAGGTAGCAGCAGAGATGAGAAGCTACCATTTCACACTGCTTGGAATCAGTGAAGTTCGATAGAAGCGGTCTGTACAAAAGAGACTGCTCACTGGAGAGATTGTGCTGTATTCTGGACACGAAGAAGATGATGCCCCACACACTGAAGGCGTAGCTCTTATGTTATCTGTACAGGCTCAAAGAGCTCTAATAGGATAGAAAACACATAGACCAAGAATTATTGCAGCAACCTTCAGAACCAAAAAGAAGAAAATAAAAATGAATGTGATCCAATGCTATGCCCCAACAAATGACAGCGATGACGAAGCAAAAGACAGCTTTTACAACAGACTGCAGAACGTGATGGCCCAGTATTAAGAAAGAGACATCAACATCCTAATCGGCGACTTTAATGCCAAGATTGGGCAAGACAATATTGGATATGAAGAAGGGATGGGTAAACACGGATCAGGAGAGAGAAATGAGAACGGCGAGAGATTTGCAGACTTTTGTGCAGTGAACAACTTTATCATTGGTGGTAGCATTTTTCCTTATCGAAGTATACACAAGGTCACCTGGGTATCACCAGATCAAGTAACTGAAAATTAGATCGACCACATATGCATGGCCAAAAAGTTTAGGAGGTCTTTACAGGATGTCAGGGTGAAAAGAGGAGCAGATGTTGTATCTGACAACCACCTACTGGTAGCCAAACTGAAACTGAGACTGAAGAAGAACTGGATGAAGACGACAACAAAGAGGCAGACATACAATGTCAACCTACTGAAAGACGCAGAGACTAGTAGACATTTCAAAATATCATCAAGCAATAAGTACTAAGTATTAAAGAGCTGCTCGACGAAGAGACAAACATTGAGGGCCACTGGCAGAAGGTAAAAGAGACTATTACATCATCATGTCAGGAAGTGGTAGGACCCAAAAAGTATCAACAGAGGGAGTGGATATCAGCAGATACAGTAAGAAAGAAAGCAGAAAAAGGCAGCAATAAATGACAGTCAAACAAGAGCAGAAAAGGCCAAAGCACAAGAAGATTTTGCTAAAGCTAACAGAGAGGTGAAAAGAAGCGCGAGAATGGACAAGCATCAGTATATTGACAGCCTGGCAGTAGAAGCTAATGAGGCAGCAGCTAACAATAACATGAAGAAATTGTACGATATGACAAAGAAATTGTCAGGGAAATATAACAGGCCTGAACGACCAGTCAACGATAAGGAAGGAAACACAATACAAGGAACAGAACAGCAACTAAAGAGATGGGCAGAACACTTTGAGGAACTCATAAACAGACCTTTCTCCAACTCCCCTGATATTGACCCAACCGAAAGGGACCTAGATATTAACTGTAGGCATCCAACTCAAGAGGAGATCAAGAAAGCCATCAAACTACTGAGAAACAACAAAGCGACAGGACCTGACAACATCCCTGCTGAAGCACTCAATACTGACATTGAAACATCCATTGAAATGGTGTACCCTCTTTTCAAAAAGATATGAGAAGAAGAAATATTACCTACAGACTGGAAGGAGGACTACCTTGTAAAACTACCTAAGAAAGGAGACCTAAGCAATGGAACCCTCAGGGAAAGCGAGAGAAGACGGCCGAGAAACACCTGGCACCATGAACTTGAGGCAGACACCAGAAAGATAGGATACAACTGGAAACAGGTTGAGAAGATTGCCTTAGATAGAAGACTCTTGAGGACTGTTGTTGGCGGCCTATGCTCCTGGAGGAGTGATGGGCATAAGTAAGTAAGTAAGTAATTGATGCCGATGAATTCATCGGTAACTTCCTGGATTAGAAATGTGATTTTATATCAACATATAATAAATCTTTGACCCCATTTTCAGTCAGGCCATCATTCTGATATTTTCCATGAAACAAATATCATATTGGTCCAGAGTTTTATGCACTGAGAGATTGGTGATGATCAAGTATAATAAGATGATTAGAATGTAGGATGTAGACATGATCATCAATATCTTTTTCATTTTTAAACTTTTTGCTCATAGATACATTTGTATAATTATAGGGTGATGACACAGTCTTTGCATGCGCCCATGACTCGGCAACACTAAGAACAGAGGTTTATTTATCATACAATGAGCAAGACCCAAAGGATAACAAACCCATCCGGAAATATGCAATAGATGACGAAAATCGAGTGAGTGATTAAGCTTTGATTATAATTGCTTATTGTTTGAAATTTGTTGACAGCTTTTATAAGTAAACTTTCTTATACATTTTCTTATGCTGAAGCAATAAGAGTATTTTTAGAATAATCTGAGGTGTAATGCAAATTTAAAAATGATTGTGCAGACTTTGTTTAAGATCATTGTCAAAGTCAAGGAGATCTAACGTAGAGAGAGGACGAGGGATAATATTATCTGATTTCAAGTAAATTGTTTGTCTTATTTTATGTATGCTAATTTGTTAGAATAATGGCTATAGAATTTAAGAGTAATACTTTATAATTTTTAAATGGTAGAGAAAGGATAATAATTCATCAGTTAGATGAGGTCTATTTCTAACTTTAGTTAGATTTAAACTTCATCCATCACATAAGATAATCTATTCTCCTAATATAATCTTATCTTTTTATAATTTCAGAAATATACTTTATATAAAGGAATTGTAAAAGAGAAAGGATCAAAATTCAACAGGCGACTACGATGTCGTTTCACAGTTCAGAAATCTCTCAATAGATATGAGTCCAAATTAAAATCTTTGCAAGGTGGTGGCTTCCATCTTTTATTTGCCAATGGCTTTGCTGTAGAGGGTAAGAATTGTTCAGCTGCGATTTTTTAAATTTCTTTCTTTCAACCTTTTTGTGGCAATGTGAATTGTAAGAGATATTTGGTTAGCAGACCAAAACGTGACAAGACACTGATGTTTCAAAAGGATTGGAAAGGCTCTTTACTCACTTTCTCCACATCTTGCTTATTTCCATACCTGACTGTAAGCATTGTCAGATTTTGTCAGCATCCTAGAGTAAATTGCCTTTCTTAAAAGCACATCTCACTATACTCCACAGGTACATTTTAAGCCACAGTTGAGTAAGATCAGAATAGAATAAAAGAACAAGAATATATGTATATAACTCGATTAGATAAAAACAAAACGAGACACTGTCAACATTTCGTTTTTGTCAAAAACAAAACATAAAAGATTAGTAAACACAGCGTTAAGTGGGTGTCCTTTTCCTACATGGAGGACGTCCACTTAACGCTAAGTGTTTACTAGTCTTGTATTTTTTGTGTTCTTGACAAAGGTTTTATAACCGAAATGTCGATTGTGTCTTGTTTTATCTTTATCTAGTTGAGTCATTTATATATTCTTGTTCTTTTATTCTATACTCCACAGGAGAACACTTAAAGTGGATTTGGGATGCATCTTTCTTTTTTCTTCTTTTATTTTTTGATTCTATGGCTTTATCAGCATGTGTCACATTAGTTTTGTATGTATCTTTTCTTTTCCATTTAATTAGAGGCACAGGTCAACTTAACTAACGGTGAAGAATTAAAAATAAATGTCACCAATCTGAAATGACTACTGTTAATTCATAATATTTTAATTATAAAAACTGTTCAGATTCTACACATAATCCCATATACAGTTAGTGGAAACCTGATATAACAGGGATAGGGATAGTGGGACCAAAGCAAAATCCCTGTTATATCAGATCCCTGTTAAATCAGATATTCAAGGAAAATCAGCAAACATTGTCATTATCGCTATCGTCACAGGCAGGGAAGATGATAATGAATGTAATTAGTGAATAGACATGAGTGGAAATGAAACCCAGTTTTTTATGAACACACAAGGTAGAGTGATGCATTCTCAGTGTCAAATTTAATTTATGGATCAGATACTTAAGTAATTATGTGATTTTATGAAAAACAATAAAAGAACAAAATGTGGCTGAGAAAATCGCTAAGGAATGTAAGTTTACACTTGTCTGACACATGTGGTGTCGTAGTTTTGATAGAATTGTTGTTAATATGTTTAGGCATATTCTTATCATCATCATCATTATCATTATTAGGATGATTATCATCACTATCATCATTTTCATGTTCATAATCTAAAAAATGGATTAGTGTAATTTTTGTATATAAATGATTTTTTTTTTTCAGGTGAACTCAAACGCCATGGATTGAGTGTTGAATATTATCCAGTAGTTAGTGAAGATAAGATAGATTTCTCAGTAGCTTCAGATTCTTCTGGAAGAGCTTCATATCCTCTTGCAAAAGCCCATGGTAAGAAGTGTTTGTTTTAGAATTGAGTGAAAATGGATGCAGTAGGAAAGTGCTTGGAAAAGGGAATGGGGTAATGGGAGGGGAGTTGCTTTTAATTTATCTTAAGAATGGACAAATCTATATTTAATTTTTACACATCAGCTCCTCTCAAAGTGAACCTTCTTATATTTGTTATTCAAGTCACAAACTTGAAGAATATTTATGTTTGTGAAAGAACAAATGACAAGTTAATGATGAAAGAAGAGATCAAATATAGCACAACAGTAAGAAGAAGAATCATTGATGAGTGAATTGGGAAGTACAGTCGAACCCGCTTATTCTGAAACTAAAATAAATGTCTAAAAATTTCAGTATAACCGGGATTTCAGAATAACCAATAATGATGCAACATTGCTGTACTGTATAAAGGTATTTTAGTATGCTATAATGGTGTTTCGTATATTATTCACGTCCAGGAAAAGGAAACACTGCATCAGCCATTTTGTATGAGAACTTGGGATAGCCATTCATTGCTTTACAATGGGTTTTTTATTTCATTTTCTTTTAGTCTTTCTTTCTTTTATTATTTTCTTTGTGGCTGGTGTTCATTTTCACTTTTAACCAAGAATTTCTGCAATTGCTGTTCTCAACCAGCCAAAAAATATTTTAATATAAGCGGGCTTATGTTCAAATTAACCGGTCTATTTATATAGAAAAAATTCTGTTGTTTTTTTTAAGTTTCAGTTTAACCGGGATTTCGGTATATCCGATTCAAGTATAACCGGGTTCAGCTGTAATCTATATTGAAACTTCCTCATTGTGCACCTGCTTTTGTACTTTTAATTTATATTTAGTTTATATTTTGTATCTCAAATCAAAAGCAAAAACTTCTATCATGCCCAAAAGGGGATACATCATGCTAGGCAATTTCGTGCAAATGTTTTTAAATTTTTTTTTAACTTTTCGTCTGCAGCGTGCCTTATGATTCTAGCATGGATTTTCTTTGCTTCTATCGGCTTGTTGCTGACTAAATATTACAAGCCTATGTGGCCAAATAAAAGAATGTTTGGCGAGAGGTATTGGTTTGTGGTAAGTTCTGAAATTCCTTTAACAGATATCATGAATTAATTTCAGAAATATAGATTTAATTTTTCTGCCAGTCAGATTTAATTTTCCTCAGTAGTAATAATATTCTTTATTTATTAATTTTGTAAAGATATATCCATTTCATTTTATTGCTTATCAACCAAAAAAATTGTTGTCTTAGATTTAAATCATAACTTTAAATTACATAAATCATACTGTCTTCTTTTGATACCGTACTGGCAAGCAAATTTCTGCCACTTTGTTAGTTATAGTCATACCATCCTATTATCTCATATGTGATATCTGGCATTAGGGAAGAGATTTCTCATGGTATTCATATTTGAATTTGCTCTAATTTGTACTTCTAAAAAGTTTGTAGGCCTACCAAATGCATTCTGAAAAAATTGATTATTATATTTTTCTCACCAACTTATTTTTGTTATTTCACAGGGCCATTTCAACTTCATGGCCATGACGTTCCTTATCACTATTATTGGTATCATCCTTATTTTTATAGAGGCTGATGGATGGAGTGAGGTAAGAAAAATTAAAACATTTTATCAGATTTAGAATTATTATGCATAGAAAAATACACTCTTTAGATGGGGATCAGGGAAAGAATGATATGTATATATCTCAAATTAAATACAAACATATTAGGTGTCATCTTCTCTTTCCCCAGGCCCCCGATTTGCCACAGAGAGCCCATCCTATTCTAGGAATCATCATATTTGTCTGCATCATCATAAATGTGAGACTTTATATAATGATTGAATGGTCATAGATTTGTTATTTTAACTATTGTTATAGATGTGATGTTAGTATAGATCTGCCAGTGCGTAGTGTGCACTAAGTCGGCCAGTAACAGAATGCACCAGTTGACATAGGCACACAACTCGCACACAACACACTCTTCAGATGGTGAGGAGGCCAGAATATATAAGTATTTCCAAATCCTTATATTCAATTTATACTAAATGTACTGCCAGTGATGCAGAGCCACAAAATCTAATGTAAAACACCAGCCCTGATTCAAGTACTAACTGATTTCATGAGAAAACAAGTTCTTTTCCAAATCTAAACTAAAACATTTCCATGAATGAGGCTCAACAGATATTAGTGAGATGAAAATCAGGCTCTATGTCTCTGGGATAAGTGTTACTGGGGCTACATTCATTCTATCTCTTCCATTTCAAAGAAGCAGGTCACATATTAGATCTTGATATGTTGAATTGGTTGAAATACAAACAAAACAAATTTTTGTATAGAAGAAAGAAAATCCATAGTCATGTAAAATTCTCTGTTTCAAAACATTCAAGAACATTGCAATGGAGATAACTATAGATTGTGTTTATATAACAAAAGAAAATAAGGTAAGAATATGGTTTATTTTCTTACTTTTTTATACATTTAGCCAATTCTGGCCCTGTTGAGACCCAGCCCAGACCATGACTGTCGACCTGTCTTCAACTGGTTTCATTGGGCTTTTGGGACCATTGCCAATGTTCTTGCCAGTAAGTATATTTAGTAAAATCTAATGCTGCTTTTTTGTTAATACTAAAATATTTATGTTGTCTTGATCTATAGGTAGACATTTGGGCGAGGTTCAACTCTTTTTGGTTACAATGTTGGGTCCTTCAAAAAAAGCTCTTTACACACATTTTCCTCACATTATTCAAGTGTAAAAGAACATCAGGCTATAGTTAGATCTTGTTAGTATGTTAGTCAGAGTGATTCATTAGTGTGTATCTCTTTATGCCTCTTGGGGGCTAAGTGAGATTTAAGATTGTAAATACCTGTCAGAAACCCTCTGTAAAGTGGGCTTTGTCATATTTTCCTTAAAATTAGTGTTGTCATAGACCCTAGACTTATCTGCAATGTTATATATGTTTCTAATGGACTTCTTTTTTGCCTTCTAAACTTTGTGACCTACTTTCTGAATCTATTTTTATATCAGAAATACCAAATTTATAAAAATTAGACAAACTTTATGAAGGGTAATAAATTTGTTTGGAGGAAAACTTCAAAAATTCATTTCAATTCTCAAAATATGATTAGTATTTAAATTCCATGACAAAGTTTGGGTGCAAAAAGAACAAGAATAAAGAAATTATGGAAGGATAATGATAATAACAATAATAATAATAATAATAATAAATTAATAATAATAATAATATTAATAATGATAATAATAATAATGATAATAATAGTAATAATAGTAATAATAATAATAATAATAATAATAATAATAATAATGATAATAATAATAATAATAATGATGATAATAATGATGATAATAATAATATTAATAACACAACATTTGTGTGGTGGTACAAGAAAACCCTACATATCTGTCAAATCCAAGATGGGTATTTTATGAATGCATTTTATAGAACAATTTATTTGGTGTATTAATTGATTTTTTAATATATATTTTTTTATTTGGGGGGGGGGGGGGGGGGGGGGGTATTATTACAAGCTAAAAATGCTCTTGTATGATTTAGTACTCTGATTGAGTGCCTTTCGGAGAGAGAGAAAGAGTGAAAAAGGAAGAGAGAAGATGAGTCTATGCATGCCGGTGCGTGTGTATATTTTTATTTCTGAAAATGTTGAAAAGGAGGGTGAGGGTTGTGGCAGATGATAAGGTATCTAAAGAACTTAAATTAGACTTACCTCTTGAAAAAAGGGAGATAAAATGGCGGCCATAGTAGGAAGACATCACAGAAATAATATAATTATAATGATTTTAACAAATTTATTTAAATTTAGACATGCTATACACCCCAGAATATGACTTTGGAAGCCATCATTTTCATTGACCATTATCTGCTGATATCCTTTACCTCTGGATCCAAAATTGCTGCTCAGACATGTCCCATGACAACTAAGTTCTTTTGTTAAAAAAATTCCTGCAAATATTTCGTCAGATATGCTATTGATTTTTTTATCCTATTTTACAAGTTCCCCAGATCTTTATTGGCATGGATTTCGGCAAGGTATTCGTTCCATGGTGGGCCACCTGGATCCTTGTTATCTGGGTCATATTCCATATTGTCATTGAATTGACCTTGGAAATTCATCAGTGCTGTACTCACAAGAAGAATAAAGGTTTGTATTATGTACTATCTTCATTTTTCATTTTGTTTTATTATCTCCTACTACATCATCTTGCTTTCCTCAAACAAAAGTTGTCAATACCATGTTTCTTTGGTTTGTTGATCTTTAAGCCATATTTTATGCATAATTAAAGAATTATCTCTTGAAGAATTCACAAAAGGCATAGATTTGTTTTAATGAAACCTAGTATAAATATTCAAGAATTATCTCTTGAAGATCTCACAAAGCATAGATTTGTTTTAATGAAAGCTAGTATTTTATAAAGTCTTTAATTCCATTAAATTTAGTGGCCTCGTTGTTAATGTTCACTTTTTCTTAAAGTAATATTTTTTATTTAATCAGATATGCCAACCAATCATGTTTGTAGCAAAGCCTCCTGATCTCCCAATCACTATCAATATTCCTTGATTTCAGCCAAATTTTAATGGTTTCAATAGTTCTTTAAGGTATTATAGATCTGTTGCAGTAGCACTTGCTTACGGAATTAGACCAAATAAGTTACTTTTTCCATTACTGATAGACTGCAATGTAAATTTTTTTTTACCTCTACATTCAAAATAAATTCTTTTGGTCTTATATCAATTAGAAGTTGTAATATAAGTAATATAAGTATTTATAACTTATACTTCAAATCTCCTTATTGTTTCCCAAATCTCCCTACAAGTCACTCATAAAGGTTGGCATGTCACACTTTCAAAATATTGAGATGAAATATTAAATGTCCTTCTAAATAAGTTTTCTCTTTTCTTCATAAATCTGCATTTAGAGAGAAGGAAGAAATATGAGATGTGGAAAAGAGAGTCCCCTAAGCAACACCTCCTGGAGCCTGAACCAGCTGTAAGTCAATTGGAAAATGATTTGTTGGACGATGATATGGTTAGAACAATAAGAATATATAATTCTATTGAATGATTTCATTGTTGCAAAGAAATATTAATATACGGTACATAAGAGAACTACCAAAACTTCATTTTTTCATTAGCAGGAAACTAAATCTATGTCAATTCATTTTTACAGTTCATTTTTAAGAATAATTATTTTCACCAATAACTAGATCCATATTTCATTTTTTTTTTTGTTTTGTTTTTTTGTTACAGGGACGAAGATTCAAGCGTTTCATGCTGTGCCTTCACTTTTGCATCACTACACTCATCACCCTGATTATGATTATCATCATAGCAGTGTCTTAAATCAATCACCAAGAAGGCACAGAACAGGGAGATGGAGTGCTGAACTTTATTGCTGTTCCAAAGACAAGCAGAAAGATGTTCTCATGTTCTTACAAAGCTTTTTTTAATGAGAATCTTAGATTTGAATAAAAAAACAAAAAATCTATAAATTTATGTACATCAAATATTTTATTAGTTATGATAACTTCCAGCTTCAAAATAGAAAATTGGACATCCATATATCCCTAAATGAACAAGACAACAATTTATAATGATGATGCCTATGTGAAACCAAATGAAAACTACTTGAATACATCTAATTACAAAATTTGTTGAGCTTAGACAAAAATGCCAGGTTTTTTTATCTAATGATTTGAAGAGTGTATGCCTGTTTAACATCAATCAATCAAAGACAAATATTTTATCAACTAAAATTATGATGGCATTACACTCAAACAGATTATCAAAAGCTCTCTTTTAAAATAAAATAATCCATCAGAGAAGAAGGCATGTATTCACATTTCTGCTTATTTTGCTTACTGATATTTTTAGAAGATGCTATAAAATACTTGCCTTCTCTTCATTGTTTTTAGATTTATATTTTTATGAATATATGCAGTTTCTGGTGTATTTTTTTTTCTTTTTCTTTTTTTTGACAAATAAATGATATTTAGTCATGGGCCTGGGCTTTTCTTGTAACATCATTGCTGTCTTTTTAGAGAAGCATTATATGAATATATTTTTTGTACATTCTAGGCCATTAGTTATACTTTGGCGATCATGTGGGTGACTGAGAAAACAACCATAAAGTCCATATTTCATGATTTTGGTGAATAATGATGGATGCTTCTTTAATAATGCCAAGTAACAAAGTTAAAGAAAATAACTTTTTTTTTAAATTGACAGAAAAATTAGTACAATTATTTCATTTATCTAAATCTAAATACACTTATTATTCATAGATTGGATTTTAAACACTGTATAAAGTGTTTGTTTTTTTTAGAAAATCCTTTAAATGTTAAAGTGATTTCCAAATTCGCAATTTTGGACAAGCAGGAGACTAACGGTATTTATTTTTTTCAGACTCGTGTGTTTAAAAACTTAGAAAAGACTGTGGATTGAGGATTTTGTTTTCCAGTCACACACATGCATTTAATGCTGACATATTATTTGATGATATACTCATTTCATTCAGATCTGTTCTGTGGATCAAAGTTCGTCTCTAACTTTTCAGGTGTGGACTTGTTTATTTTCTAATTTTTATAAATTTATATAATAGATTCATATTTTTTACTTTGAATGTTAACTGTTTCAATATGTCTTGTTATATTTTTGTTTTCCATTTGAAGGAAGTCTGTTAAATCTGTCATGAATTCCTTTTGTAAATCACAATTTTCATACAAACATCTTACTTACATCCTTCCAGTGCCGTCAACATTACATAGGGCCTCAACTTTCTTTTGCCAGTTGTCTATGTCTTGTGTTGTTACCATCACTGCCGGCATCGACTGCATGCCCATTATTCCAGCCCCTCTCAGCAGTGTTCTCAGTGTTTTTCTCTTTTCCTTTTGCCCTCTAATTCCCTTGTAAGAACCAATCTCGTTATCCTTGTCTCTTCCCCTTTGCACTAATGCAAAACATATTGATCTTAAAATAAATGTGCTTATTTTATTGTGATTTCTGCATGCTTGATTGACATGAATAAGAAGATTTGAGATCTGATTTTTTAAGAAATTTTTTGTGATATTGAAATTTTAATTCATAACTCATAACATGTATACTGTAGATTATTGTAGAAGTTTTAGTGTTGATATCTTTGATTTGATAACAAAAACTATGGTGCTATTTTCCTTTGTGATGCAAACATTCACAAGCAATATATTGCTTTGTCTTACTTGGTATCCTTTACAAATTTATTTTACTTTGTGAATCTCATTTTTTATGTCTTTATTTGAGTCTTTTTATATCCAAACTATCTTTTCTAATAATAAAAATAGGTTACCGGGTACCTAGCTGTCTCATTACATAAAAAATTGTAATCTTCTTTAATATAATATTTTCTATTTTGAATTAATTTGCCTCAAAATGGAAAAGTTTGAATTTATAAGGTCAATGTCAGAAGTTGAAAAGTTAAAAATTACTATTACCGTATTTACAAAGTATGAGCTGTTCACAATTTAAGTTACTGTTTCTCAAAATAGGCTCTGCAAGATATACATTTTATTTTACTAAACTTATACTTTTTTTAAAGAGCCATAATATGTCATATAACTTAATACAAATCTTTTTGCAAAATAAATTCATGGATAACCAAAGATATGTTCTTTTTTTATTTTATATCAAAAAGTTTTATATTATATAGTTATTGCTATTTCTAACTTAAATGTAACCTTGCAATGAATTCCCGGATATAGTAACATCCAAGAAAATTAACAAGCTTACACCTTGGCAAGAGCTGGATAATCTTAAATCTTCTAGAGAATTAATACAAAGCTTTTGGAAACAAATTTGGCAAGACTTGACAATCTTTCTACAAGCAATGATCCAAACCATAAACTTGTTTAAAGAAAATTCTCTAGAGAGATTAGAACAAAGCTTGATCTTCCAGCTCCAAAAGTCAAATAACAAAAGCTGCATCCCATAGAAACATCATCTCACCTGCATACTCCGCCAATTACCAGAAGAAACAAAATACCACCTTCTGTTTGAATGCACCTTTATTAGCTAGATTCAGAAATTAATTGCTTCCCCTAAAGCCTACCATCTACAATGGCTTATATTTAATGCTTACCTCAACTAATGAAAAACAGCATAATTTCACCACCTAGCTCTTGTTGTTGATAAAGGACCAAGCTCTAGCAGCTGGGGATCAGAAAATTTCTAGTTGAAATAATGTATTGATAATCTTAAAGCTAAAGGATGAATGCAGAGAGATGGGCCTTGAAACAAATTTATTTAATGTAAATAATTAAACAAAAAATACTTTTGAAATTTATTATTTTGATAAGTTAAGTATCTAAAACAATCATTTTCAATCTCCTTTCTTATAATTTTAAATGCTTTCAAACCTTTAAAGTATGGAGAGGAAACTTTACAACTAGTAAAGGCATTCCTGGAAAATGTTTTTGAATTACAGTTAATGGTAATTTATATGATGATTCTTCTCAACAATCTTTATCTCGGATGTAATGTCATTTAGGAATATTTAATAAATAAAACATTTGGATACTCTTTTTTTGATCTTAAACAATTTTTGTTTTGTATTATTTGTGTGATTTGAATGAATGATGAAAAATGAGAGGGCAAAACACTTATTGTTGTACAAGTTTCCTTTACCGATTATTTCATATCCATTATATAATAGGATAAAAAATTGGTCTCATAGTACTCATAATATGCACAGTTTAACAGTTTAATTGCTTTACAATGGCATTATTGTTTGGCCAAAAGCAACATGGAACTCGTTGAAAAAGTCTGTAAGGCATTAATACACTTTTCAAACAGATGAAACTGTCTTTATGGTCAGATACCCATTTAAATGTATGCATCAGCCGAGTAAGTTATCGTAGTTGATCATTCTAAAATTTAACTTTGATGGCACAGTCATATCAGAATCTATTGATCAGCAAGAATAAGAAAATCATTTATTAGGCCTCATGTCCACAACATCCATATAGACCGGATTTATTTTTTTTTAGGACCAAAAAATGGAGATAGAGAGGAGCACCAATCGGATAGAGCGGAAATAGAACAAAACTCTGATCTTGCGGTCTGGCAGTTGGGGACAAAGTAAGTGATGAAATATAATCATAGGGTAGAAAAGGACAAGAAGAAAACAGAATGGATTAGTTACTCACTAAAATCTGACTGTCTGGTATGCCATGAGATGCATATAGATGGTGAGCAGGTCAAGTCAATAAGCAGGTGAACAAGGCTGGTTCAGTTTCAATACAATAAATAGCAAGGTGGTTGTTTATTCGTCCGATAATAACAGGTGGTAGGTCGACCAGGAGACAGTTACGATCTACTCTGGTGTTCCACTTCTCAATGATCAATGTGCAATGCTTAATCCTAACGGAAGGGTGCCAGCATTTATACGAAGGGGTGGACGTACAAGAGGGCAAGTCCTAATTTCTATAAGCCCGCCCAAGCCCGCACTTCTGTTTAGAATAAACTGAGCTATGCCGATGTAAAAACATTAAAATAAAAGCATATCGTCACTATCCTGAGCAAACCTGCTAAATCGATTGAAAAATATTTTACAGGAGAGACTAAAAACTGAATAACTATTATACAAATAACATTTTTGTCACAATATTCATTTTAGGTTTATATAAATCCATTATCTTT
>JASKDV010230319.1:3552-18359 GCA_032466395.1 Aegires albopunctatus | reverse complement strand
AGATTTAAAATATATATATATATATATATATATATATATATATATATATATATATATATATATATACTTATTGTTGTTTTTAAATGAAGCACTTCGAGATTTAAATTATATATATCATTGTAGTTTTTCTTTAATTCCATCTTTCAGTAAGAGCATCCGACACCAAAAGTTTGACCGGTGTCCAGCCCGATGAATGTGGGGAGGTATATTGTCTGGTGTCCTGTCCCAACGGCTTGCCGCACGTCAGCGATTCACAGGGATGTCCCACCTGTTCCTGTCAAGGTAAGCAAGGCTTGATTAAGAAAATTTGAATTTATCTTTTTAAAATTATATATTTTTTGTTTTAGATTTTTCCATTTTTCCCATTGCAATATTTATCACTGTGAGTATTGCAACATTTCTTATGGCTTTTGTGTAATTTTTGACTATTTTATTGGTAATTGAGCAAGAAATGTTGCAATTTTGTTTCAATTTCTGTTACATTGTGAATGCAGTTTCGTCCACTTTGAAATTGCAGTTGTTGTTTTCTGTCAAGGCTAGATTTCTGGGTGAAAAAACAACAACTTTGAGAATAAAAAAAACATTTGATTGATATAGGCTCGTGTCGAATTCATCAAACTTGATAATTTGATTGGCATTGGCATATGCTCGTGTCGAATTCATCAAACTTGATAATTTGATTGGCATTTGCATAGGCTCGTGTTGAATTCATCAAACGATATTTTGATTGGCATAGGCTCGTGTCGAATTCATCAACCTTGATAATTTGATTGGCATTGGCATAGGCTCGTGTCGAATTCATCAAACTTGATAATTTGATTGGCATTGGCATAGGCTCGTGTCGAATTCATCAAACTTGATAATTTGATTGGCATTTGCATAGGCTCGTGTCGAATTCATCAAACTTGATAATTTGATTGGCATAGGCTCGTGTCGAATTCATCAAACGATATTTTGATTGGCATAGGCTCGTGTCGAATTCATAAAACTTGATAATTTGATTGGCATAGGCTCGTGTCAAATTCATCAAACTTGATAATTTGATTGGCATAGGCTCGTGTCGAATTCATCAAACGATATTTTGATTGGCATAGGCCCGTGTCGAATTCATCAAACTTGATAATTTGATTGGCATAGGCTCGTGTCAAATTCATCAAACTTGATAATTTGATTGCCATTGGCATAGGCTCGTTTCGAATTCATCAAACTTGATATTATGCAAGTAATTTTCCCTCTCACACTTTTAAACAAATTGAACGTTTCTGGCTAATCTTTCCTCAATCCATGCGGTCTTATACTTAAAAGAACTCAGTAAAATAGCCTCATTACCATAGAAATGTCTATATTTACATGAAGCAGAGGCGTCCGTTGGTCAGATCTGACCATGGGTGCAGCATGTTGTGGACAATGTATTTTCAGGAAGCGTGGTTGCCCAGGCGTGTGCTTTCCCCTCAGATCTTGACTTTTCCTACTTACTCAGAGGAGAGACAACGTCAATACGTCTGAATAGGAGAAGTTTGTTGGGATGTTCCTCTAAATTAGACCATGGCAGGAATTGGCAAATATAATTACTTGAAGATTGACCGTTAGATCGCGATGGACTGGTTGAGCACCCCTGGTTTAGTATCTTGTTGATATATTTTCTACGCTATCATAAATGAAAACAAACCTGTTTCTCAATTTTGCACCTTTTGTTTTATTTGTTTGATTGTTTTGTTATTAATCAATCAAGATTCAAATACCGTCGTTGATCAAAAGAACGTGAAACCAGGAGACAAGTCGGAGAACGCTGTAAAGTTGCCATGGATGAAAACGGTACTCCGACTGTTCTGTAAAATTTACCAATTTTCACAATGCAGGTAGGTGGTGTGTGTGTGTGTGTGTGTGTGTGTGTGTGTGTAAGAGAGAGAGAGAGAAAGATAGAGAGAGAGAGAGAGCGGGAGGGAGTGAGAGAGAGAGAGAGTGTGAGCGTGCGTGTGTCTGTGTGTATGCGTGTGTGTATGTCTATATGTGTGCGTGTGTGTCAATGTGTGTGTGTGTGCGTGCATATGTGTTCATGTGCCTTGTCATCGGCAACCATGACTTTCCAGTCTGTGCTCACTTCAACTGACTGCATGAATGTCACATTGTTGATGGTCTTGTTCTCATTTACCCCTTTGTTGAGACTTGTTACATTCGTTCAAAGTTGTCTCCCCCTGCTTCTTGTTCCTTTTATTTTGCCACACAAGACTCCATATTCTTTTCCAACCTTGTTCATTAGTCTCTTTCTTGTTAGGGCGCTCGACTACCACGCCAAAGGTCCCTGGTTCAAACCCGTACAGGCGTGAATTTGAAATCCAATTTTTTTTCCCCGGTTTCCTTCTGCCCCCTTATCCTTAAGTTGCTAGGATATCGAGTGCCAAGTCCTATCGGAGACGGACTATGATATCGGAGGTCCCATATGTATATGTAATATACGCATGTAAAAGAACCCTTGGCTGTTTACAATGCAGTCTAGGAAAACCCTGATATCACCACAGTAGTGGACATGGGTAAAATTCAATACAACAACTATTGTTTTAATTAGTGACCTTTATATCTTTGATTCTTCCAGAACTTCCATGATATTTGTTTTCATTTCAGTCTGGTATTCTCAATATTCGTATTCAAAACCACATATCTGCCGCTTTTAATTTTTGTTGGATTTCAATTGTGATCGTCCAGGATTCACATCCGTAAACAAGAGAGGACCAAACCTATGTGGCATACGAGGTTACGATTCATAAAGTTGCATAACGTAAAAAAAACAACAGGACTAATTTAAAAAACGTTAATAAAATATTCTGAAAAAAATACTGACATACTAATACACACCCTTTACTAAACACGCAATGTCCAAGGTCAAGGTCACCAACAAGCCCTGTCATAGTCATACTAATACACACTTTTTACTAAACACACAATGTCCAAGTTCAAGACCACCAACAAGTCATAATCATACGCTGTCTTGGGGCGAAAACCGGCAAAACCTTGGATTTGTTGAATTTGTATTTTTATCACCTTATTATTTGTATTTTGTATTTTCGTCTCATATTTGTATTAAAATACAACAATTATTATTGGTTGCCAGCTCTGTATGAGTCAATGACTCAGTCATCTTCAAGTATTGTTATCGGAGCTTTCTATTTATAAATCATTTTTACGACAAAGGCACGCTGTTCACTTGTTAATTCTCCTGCTATCATTTCGTTGACCAAAAGCAACAGAACTCTAAACAATTAAATCCAAATGAAGGATTCATCTTCAGTTCAATTTTGGTGCAAAATGGTTCATAAATTACAAAGTTACGGATATTCCTTTGGACGAAATGTTTTTGTTTAGGGGTTTGTTTGTTTTTTTGTTTGTTTTTTTCTGGTCAACTGGTATATCTAGTTTTCAACATACAAAAAAAAAACAAAAAAAACAACCCACCAAAAACAAAACATTGATAAATCTAACTAACTGACAAGACAAACTAACATCGTCATTTCTGTTATAAAACTGTATGCTCCCCGTGGAGTTGAGATAGTTCTGGTGTGATATGGCCTGCCATGGGATAATTGATGTAAAATCTGTGAGTCAGCACTTGTTACGGAAATGGCCTTTTGTAAACATCAATAGGTTGTTTCTTTATCATTATAACGATGATGATCAAATTAAATTGAATCACACATCAATCAATCAAATCATATTACATTGTGACATTAAATCCAATTAAATCAGATCACATTACTAGTTAACTAGACTTAACATCAAATCCAATTTCAAATCAAACCACATACAAAATAAAGTAAAATAATATCATTTACTGCTTGATACTTTCTGTTGAACTATACTGTAATTAAATCTTGAATATTTTTGTTCCTTCCATCCCAATTTTAGATCGACTTAAAAGAGATGATTCCGAATGCCGTTTGTCTCTTCCGGTGTGTGAGAAAAAGAAATTCTTGGTCCCCACGATGCTTGCCAGAAGATCTACGAATAAAATTATAAAATGCATGAAAAATGTTTTTTGTCAATGTTACAATGTTAATTGGCGTATTTCTGTGTCGTTAACTTGTGATTTTCATTTCTAATACCGGTACATGCACATGAAAATTTAAACACTTAATCTTAATGCAGCTTTTCGTCTGAAATGTAACATCGTCATGTGCCTGGTCTGGATCAAACATTGGCGGTCGTAGATCTCCATTCATCTCTGTCATTATGTGATCCTTAGAAATTTTTTATTGTTGATGGTGATGTTTGTAGCCCAGGTGTTGAGGCTTTGAATATAATTTGCTCTCTGTCTTCATCTGCTTTTCTTCCCTGAGATTTCCCAGGTTACACTATGTAATATACGAAGCTCAAAATGGCCAACAGTAAGTCCCGATATGAACAAGGGCAAAAAGGTTAAGATATTATAATTGTTATATATGTACATGTATATCCAATTATTCCTAAGCTGGTGCAAGTTTGATAAACATTGTCTCTCCGCTGGAATCACCTAAGTTATATCTTTATAAAGTGATACAATATTTCTATTTATTCATTTACATTTCTCTTTTTCTCCTCATTCATTTTATTTCATTCTTACTTTCTAGTTTCTTCCCTTCATCATTTTTTTATTCCCTTTCTCCCTCCATATCTAACTTTTCAGTCAGTCTGTCACTCCCCGTTCACAATCACATTATGTAAAATATTGTTATTTTCGTACGTGTTGTGTTTCATTGTCTGACAAAGAAAGGGTTATTAGTTATACCACAAAACGTCATAGTTAATCAGTCTTGTCTAATATTGTTGTGAATATATTTTATTATTTTTGTTTCACGATACTGTTCTTTATCTTTTTGTTATTGTACTACTCAACAGTGGATTATCATATTATGAATAAGGGATGAGCTTAATCAGTTGAGGTATATTGGCTCGGTTCGGTTACATTGATTGGGGTTAGGATAGGGAGCCGAGAGAAACCCGAAAAGTAGGATTTCAAATCCAAGACTAATCAGGTTTGAACCAGGGCTTGGTAGGTGAGCACCTTATGTGGCATCATGGTCTACTGGTAGACATTTGAGCTGGTGTTCGAGAGGCCAGGCCCCAGGTTCGAATCCCAGTTGGGCACGATGTTGAGTTCTTGGAATGCCACTTTACATTATTTCCTCACCGTACCCAGGTGTAAAATGGGTACCTGGCTATAGGTAGAGGAAGATCTTGTCAGTGTATGCTAGAGTGAAGCATGCTTCCCAGGGAAGGATTTTGGATTGCAATGGCCTGCCAGGGAAACTCTGTAAAGTGCATGGAGCACATTTAGTTTTAGGGAAACGCACTATATAAAAACGCTCTTTACTTTTTCACCTTACCTACACTGAGCTAGTATCAGCACCCCACCAACCACCTTTGCCTTTATTCATGAATTGAAAACACAGCCCACCAACCACCTTTGCCTTTATTCATGAATTGAAAACAAACTTTAAAAACTTGCCACTTAGTGTAAACATTGAAAAAGGTTTCACATGCAATACCAAAACAAAACAGTGTTCAGTTGGGTACACAACCAAAGTTAATTTAAATCTAGATAACCTTAATGTTTTTAATTTCACCTTTTTTTATCAGACTATCTAGATTATCCGTAAACAACAAAAAGTGGACACAACTGATCAAAATATGCAATGTTTATTGAAAATCTAGATATCAATGGAGCAGGTCCAATTCACCTACAGGAGATAAACCCCAGTGAAAAACATTTTATTTTAAGTCAATGAAAGCTCATTCATGCAAAACAAGGGGGAATAATTCATCAAACAGAGAGTGAAAGACACATGGCCCCTAATATTCTTACCATATAGTTGGATGGAAAGTCTAAACAAGGGGATATAAGTAACGCGGAAGACGAAGTGTTTAGTAGTAGTAGTGGTAGTGGTAGTAGTAGTAGTAGTGGTGGTGATAGTAGCAGTAGTAGTTGTACAATTATCGATTATTAATGATGAAAATTTGTGCTTATATTTATTAAAAAATGTGTAATTGGTGGGAACGCACATATTATTCCTGACAATAAAAATAATATTAATAATAAAAAATATAAAAATAATAAACATTATAATAATGATAATAACAAATATACTTGTCAAGTACACACACATCGGTGAAGTAGGTACATGCCCTATAACCTACATGTTTGTTGCTTTGACTTTTTAATAATTTTCATGTTCAAAAAGGTGGCGGGTAAACTGGGGCACCACCAATCTCATACCACTACTAGTGGCTACCACATTTGTGAGACGGAAGCAATGGCCAGATCATTAGTTTAAAATCAAAATTGTTACCGACCCCATAAGTCAGTTAACATCAACAGGTTGCCCATCAAGGTATGAAAATTATTAACGAATTCATGGTCCACTGCCACTAGTTCATCTATTGATGGGTGAGTTAAATCAAACTTCAAATCAAGAAGAATATCGACAAGATCAATGCGGGGTGACAGTGTAAAACAAAACGATCAAAGGTTACCATCAAAGAAGTTTCAATGTCTAATATTTTAAAGATTCTAAATCTATATTGTGATCTGCCTGTCTAATCTTTGCCATCTTGAATGTCGGCTTGATGGAAACAAGTATAAAAGAAAAGACCAGTCTAAAAGTAGAAGTCAATTGACCCCATCGTCAAAATTAATTATCTCAAAAATCTGTATTTTTGTCTGCTGCAAATGTGATTTCTGTAATGTTAGGCAGGTCTGAATCTATAGCTGCCAACTTCTCAGAAACCATAATCGTACTTTCTGCTGTGTGCCCTTACGCTAACACTAACTAGTAACACCAATTTTCACACGCAGAAGAATAAAAAACAGCAAGCCCTATAGAATAGAAACATCAGGAGTGGTAATAGTGAAGACGCCTCATCTGGATCTTCCTCACAACTTTCAAGCCTAGTTAATGGGGGAGAAAGCGAATGAAACAGAATTTTTCACCCAAGATGAAATTAATAAGATTATCAAACACGTTTCTTGGATTGGTCAAATCGTACTCAGTATTTTATCCTAAAGGTTGTCAACTATGCTAGTTTATCTAAAAAAAGAAAGGAAAGGGGTTCCATGGCAATTGTCTGGTGGCACAGGACCATCCTTCACATTGGTCAAATCCAAGATAAATTCTTATGAATGCATTTACTTTGATTAGTTTTTACACATTTTCAAACCACCATTTGGATAATATGTTCTAATCACTTAAGAGTGAAAGAGATGAAATTGAGCATGCAGTTTGACATAAACATGAAGTTTGATGTTTTATGTTGAATATTTGCGTTTGCCTTGTATATTTTTTTGAACTAGCTAAAAATTGTAGTACATGTATATGAAATTATAGTCTTTATCATAGCAACCCGAGCATAGATCCGACTTGATTCTCAGTGAGTTAAGGGCTCTACAGGGTTCCCAAAACACAGCCAGAAAAAAATTTAAGACCTTGTCCTGGACCCCAATTCATCGCAATGTGCACGCAGTGGAACAAATAATCATTATGCCTCTAAAAAAAAACAACACCCAATTGACTGGCAGCTGGCACAAAAAATATTGTGAATCAATTACCGGGCAAAGTAATAATGTAAAAGAGAAAACCACGGTGTCCAACTCAGGCGATACCAAATTAAAGCAAACTCGATCCGGCAACAAAAAAAACAAAAAAAGGCACGTCTTACTTAAACTTAAATTAATTCATTGATTGTAACAGCCATTTCCAGTGCTTCTGGAAATTGTTTTCCTTTTTTTGACTGTACCTTGGGTTTTCCTAGACCCAAATCATGAAATTTTAAATTCCCGACCTTAAATTTTGAAAATAAAATTCCTGACCTTTACTAATTTTAAGACCACGTGGGAACCCTGATTATGAGCATTTAGCTTTTTCTTAAACGTTTGCAGATATGACTAGTCATTGAAATGCAAAACAACTGAGAAAATCACCTCTAAATTCTGGTTTTCAGTAACAAAGTGGGCCATGATAGATACATGTTTGTAATTATTCGGCAACACAAGCAATTTAGATTTAAGATTTCCAAAAAATATTGAACATAATAAACATAGGAAGTTGTAGTACATGATTGATAAGCAAAAAATAAACTTTACAAAAATAAAGGAAAAAAGAAAATTGTGCAGAAATAGGCAAAAATCAACTTTGTAAGCCGAGCCCATATCTTGAAGATAAGCTATAAGCGACTTCCAAATGATTTTACTATGTTGCCATACAAATATTAATCAAAATTCCATATCATTGTAGTAACATATGAATCTTGATTAAATTTTGGGGGGTCATTCCATGGATTGTGTTTCAATATTCCATAAATAAAAAGACTATCAAAGACATTTCAATAATCCATGTGAAAAAAAATAGAATTACCAAAACACGAGGGGGGCCATACAATTAACGACACTCAAAATACAGATGGCTGACGGCTTTGAAAAATCAGTTGATCACTTAATTCAAATATGGCAACGGAAAGCTACAATGTCACTTGATCATCATCCATCGTATAAAGAAACAATGAAAGTTGAACAATTTAAGAACAAACACAAGAGAAAAATGCAAAAAATTGTCAAGTTCAGATTTGGAAATGAAAATTTGCGCACAAAAGGGATCTAACTCTGCATTGAGGTTTATCCTCTGTCCATATCTGAAGACAAACAGACAGAAAACCAAGCATTCACTCTTGCAAGATACTTCCAGTCAGGACTAATAAAATATGAAGCCACAGTTGAGTATAAATAGAATCAAAGAACAAGAATATTATATAAAGCAACTCAACCCGAATAAGACTAAACGGATCCAAAAGGATCACCCCTGGACCACCTAATATAAGTGTATTGTATTTCATTAATCCTTTGTTTGTTTGTTTGTCTTGATAAAGATTTTTCAATTGAAAAGTTGACTGTTTTGTTTAGCCATATACTGGTTGAGTTGCTTATACGATATTCTTGTTCTTTTACTTCCAGTTAAAGTATATAAAAAAAGTCCCAACAATGAAACAGAATTATCAAGTGATGAATTCATCGTATAAGTATAAAAGCTAAACTGATTCTTAGGTTAAGATTATCATATCGGGAGTAGTATCAATAATAGAAATTGCCAGCTAAAATAATCCAGTGAGGCTGAGAGACCACCATGTTTCAATGATGTTTCGACGAATGGCGCTATATAAATACAATTTATTATTATTATTATTAACATAATAACAAACAGTACATCATCATTGTTTTTCTCAAATCGTGTAACTGGAAAAATAAGTTACAGTTAGAAAAAAAGCCATCACCGTTACTAAGGCTCAAGTATATCAATACCTGGGTGCAACTATTCGACCAACTCCAAGTTGCAAAATGGCGCTTGTCGAAGTTGAATTGTTGCACCCAGGTGGAGATACGTCCTTTTCATGATTATGTTCTGAGATAAACAATACAACATATCACCACATATCAAGTAATGCCCAAGTTTCTTGATTAATTCAAATCCCAAAAAGCATGACCACGGTAAGAGAACAAGAACTACATCTGGTTGAAATACAGGTATACAATTCAAACACACCCAAAGGCAGGAGGGGTCATGGGAAATAACTGTAATCTGCTCTTTTGAAGTTAATGAACTGAATCTATAGAAGACTATCCATATGGAACGTAAAATCAACTACAAGTTTAGATCAACTTTTTGGGGGGGAGCAAAGAGACCAAATATTATATGTTGTAAATATGTGCAAACCAAGACAGCATAGGGAAAAATAACTGTCATGTCAGGTAGTAGTAATTTTAAGAAAAACCAAATTTTCAGTTTGCAGACATCGGACTAATCTGTGTTGTTAACAAGGATGCTTTATTCTCAGCAAGCATTAAAAATTAGAACAAAACGGAATAAAAAATAAGCAGGTTATGAATCATGGTCACATTGAATTCATCCCTTTCCACCAATTTGGTGATCTCAACATTTCCCAGGAGTACGATCATAATATAAACAGCTAAGGGTTTTGTTGCATGTGTATATAAACGTGGAATCTAGATTACAGACTGTGTGGAATCCAGATTATAGACCGTCTCCAATAAGACATTGCAATAATTTTTATCCTAGCAATTTAACAATAGGGAGCAGAACGAAACCCAAAAAATTTCAAATACAAGCCTGCCTGGGTTTGAACCAGGGACCTTAGACTTAGCAGGCTAGCAATAGCATGACTAATCTACAAAACGTGATAACATGTATCACAAGAAAATGATAAGTATATCAGGATCGAGCGTAATATATATATGTATAAATGTATCAGAGATTATAGTAAAAGTTAATAAGTAATGCCCCACGATAATATATATTATATAATATAAATTTTGTTAAAGTATGATGCTTAGACTAGCAAAGAACTTCATTGAAAAGTAACTACTAAGAAGCATAAAAAGAAAATCAGTTTCAATAAAAATTAAAACATTTATTAAATTGATTAGATAATCAAAGCTAGAGGCAATGAGAAATACAGACCTCCCAGTTAGAAATTTCGAAGTTCTGTAATGACTTCATAATATTTTTCGGTAATTTGACAGAAATATCTGTAATGAGGCGGCTAATAAGCGAACAATACAAAAATTCAATTAACGGTTGTGTTACCATGAAAGTTGTCTTGAAACTTAAAGTAAGTGCTCGTGACTCTTTCCTTTCCTTCATAGAATGCTCCATGTTAAATTTGTTTTAAAGATTCTAGACCTACAAGGAGATCTGGATGTCTAAGTCTAACTACGGCATCTTGAATGTCGGCTTGATGGAAACAAGTTTAAAATACCAGTCTCAAAGCAGATACAAAGTGATCCCATAGTCACAAAAAATCTGTAGCAGTAATGAAATGCCTTCTTAAACAGGAAGCTATTTTTATAAGAACACCCTTTCGTTCGCCTTTCAACTAAGAAACATTTTTTTTAAGATTCTTGACAGCAAACAAATGACCTTGATGAAAGAACATTATCCATTTAAAAGTACATATCAATTTCAAATAAATTTACATTAAAAACAACAACAACAAAACCAGACACAATGAATGGAAATATGTATTGTATGTAAGATATCGTAATAATCAAAAGGGAATATTTTTTTTTTTTTAATCCCAAAAAAATAAAAAAAACGGAGGAAAACAATTGACATGAAGAAGCGTGGAATTTTTAAAAAACCAGATATAAACGGTGTCACAAGAAACAAAAACATGGATAGGAATTGAAAATAACTAAATGATTTTCAAAAAGATTGTCTTCTATGTAAGTTCATAGGGGCACAACTTAAAGAAAGAAAAAACAACAATACATAGGAAATATTTTTAAAATATTTTAAAAATCGATACATAAAATAAACTGCATTGTACAATCTGAAAGAATCCCTACATCAATTAAAACTAATCTTTAATATGAGGACAGGTACCTCTAAGATTTAAGAGAGAGAACCGATGGCAAGTGTTACATTTTACAAATAATTACTTCATCCAAGTCCTGGCATTAAAACAAAGGGCTGGAACATTAACAACACAAACAATTATTAAAGGTGTTTGGTTAATACGAGTATCACAAGTCTACCTGTGTGTGCGTGTGTCTTTCTCACTCTCTATGTATGTGTGCGTTTAAGACTTGGCAATCAATAATCTTACAATTGCATTAAATCTAGAAATGGGGAAATTAGACATTAAAATATATTGTGGAGTGGAATGTCAAGAGATAAAAACTATCTGGACATGTTTTGAATGAGATTAAGACTACAAAAACAGCTTTTCAAATCTTCCTCTTGACAAAAACATAAATTTACTTAATACAAATGCCCTATTAACGATCATTCAATATTTATGCTTTAATCTGACATTTTCTTATCGAAACGTTCATTATTTACAAACAACATTTATCCTCTAATTCGTATTTTATTCTTGTTGCCAATCCTTTATGAATGATCGATAATTTCTTAAGATTTAAACGGTGTCATTAAATTTAAATGCCTTGAGATAGGTAGGAAAAATGCTCAAGAAAGACTAATAGCATTATTATTATCGCTTAAGTCTGAAAAAGCCTTGTAGCAGTGGACAAGTTGTTAAGTAAAAATGAGTAAGTAGATCTGTGTTGTCCTGCTACCTGCCTATACAGAATGTAATACTGATAAAACCTCCACAACTATCCTGGAATATCAAAATAATATTTACCACCAGTAACAAAGAGAGCATCAGAAATGATTTTTTTTTTAATCATTGACAAAAAACAAAGACAACATCCAGTCCCATGACTTGCGCAAGGGAAATTGATTGAAGAAAAGATTCCATAACTGCGTCATCCACTTGATCAAGTTTAAAGAAGTTAAAATTTACATCAGTTTGATGGGTTATTAAACAAAACTAGCCATAATCGGTGAGCTCAACGTTATTGGTATCCAATCTAGCAGGGACAGACTTTATATGTACACTGACTTTACATGCCAGGTTGAGAAACAAACATCAACATCAACAAAACACAAAAAAAATTGAACACAACATTTCAACTACATCATTGTTCAATGTGAACAAAATATGTCATAAATATGACTTAACTGCCAGTTAAGATTGAATTAAAACACTAAAGAGAATAAAAGTTTGACCAATCAAAATGCATGAGTTTCACGTAATACTTGGCTTTTACAAAAGAAGACATAGATAAACACAAAATCCACAACAAACTCCGACATACATACATAGAAAATTAAAATCAAAGAATAGCGTAGCGTGAAGATTTCCAAAGAAGACATAAACATAGCTCCCAACTGTACAGAAACATAATCAAATTTTCTGAGTTACGCCAACACTTATTTTTCCAAGAAGAAGAAAATCCTCTAGCAATGAATTGAAACATCAGAATTGATAATGCTTAAAGTTGCCATGGAAGTGAATGAAACAGAATTTTTCACCCAAGATGAAACTAATAAGATTTCCAATCATGTTTTTTGGATTGGTCAAATCGTATTGAGTATGTTTGTTATCCTACTGGTTGGCAGCTATGTATAACTATACAACAACCCTTGACATAAAATAATTTTGCAATTCAATATGTCCGTCTAGCTGTAGAATTGATGCTCTTTAGCGATGTGAATGAATGAATGAATGACAGCCACGATGAATCAAACCATGTATAAACACGAATAGCAAATAGGAGTCTTTAAATGCATAAGAAAAACATTTAAAATTGCACACACCATTCAGAAACTGGATACAACTCTTCCATCAACGATATGCTAATTTAACTAAGCATTCTAAATGCCTATCGTACACGGCGACATATACCCCAAGAGATGATGGAATGGCACAACTTTCACGGAAAACCGGATCATATTTAAAATATTCTATCTCCACTGATAACACCCCCCCCATCCCCCCCCCCCAAAGTAAGATTGACAAATCCCCTATCCCTAAATGCTCGAGTATTGAAAAATTACGACCTCAAAATATATGGATACAAAACAAAGCACATTGGGAAAATAAAAAAATCAAATATTCATAAACCGAGGTTTAAGAAACCAACTCTGTGCATACTTAATAGGGGGAGAGGGGGAGGGAGAAGGAGGGATTCAATTACAAAAAGAAAAAAAAACATGACATAGGGTACCTGAGAAAAAAGTAATTGAATTTCAAGTTCAATGTACTTTGTTTAGCGCAAAGTTTTCTCACTTCAACGACCAAAGACAAGCACGCAATCTAACTACTATCTCTTTTTTCTTTGTTGGCTGGAATGCTGCCTCAATAAAGCCGCGTAATCCAGCTCCTCTGTTAGTTTTTTGGGCATGGGGGCGTATTCCTCTTCAATTTCTCTATTACCATCTGAAGAAAAATAAAAAATTATTTGAAATACTAAAATAGAAAAGGAGACAATTGAGAAAAAAAAGTCCTGTAAACCATTAATTGTCAACGCTTAAAACAAACATCAATTGATATGATTTGAAAATTATTAATAACCAATAGCCTCCATCGGTCAGCTCTGACCCTGGATGCAGTATGTCATGTATTCAGGAAGTGTAGTTGCCCAGGCTAACTTCTTTCCCCTTAGATCTTGACTATTACTGCTTATTTAGAGGAGAGATAATGTCAATAAGTCTGAATAGGAGAAATATGTAGATGCGTTTCCCTAAATTAAACCATGGTAGGAATCGAATTTGCCAGGATGGCAGCCGGAGAGGCCTGCTCTTAACAATATTAAAAAACCAACGAGGGTTCTTTTTCAAGCGCAAAGTCACATGGGACCTCCAAGTTTGTCGCCTGTCTCCAATATGACTAGTCACTTACACCTTACCCACCACAGGATAAGGGAACAGCCATAAAAAAGAAAACCATTTAAATATACAAGCCCTGCCAGGATTCAACTCATTGACATGAACTCCATGTATACTCAAAACTTGGCAGAACAGCCGCCAACCATCATAAATGGGGATATGCCCCCTCATCAGCCTGCCTCATTTGTGATGCTACCAGAGTTGCCAACCCTAAGATTGGCAGAATTTGTATCCACAGAGTACCTATTACCTATTTTGTATTTTTATCTGCAAACTTATTTCAGAGGCCTTTCCTTTAGTTTTATTTTCCACCTACCTAAATCAGCATACTGGTCAGGACAAAACTGTCGCCTGCCTCCAAAGCAAAGATCAAATCGTCTTTCTCCGGGAATATTGTTACCCCCTAGAATAGAAATAATAAAAACTATAGGTAACCAGAGTAAAATGCAGACCTGCCATATTGTCTGTCCAACAGAAAAATCAGGATGAACTTACAATAAAATCAGAATTTGGGGGGGGGGGGGGGGGGGGGGG
>JASKDV010230208.1:0-18369 GCA_032466395.1 Aegires albopunctatus | reverse complement strand
GAGAGAGAGAGAGAGAGAGAGAGAGAGAGAGAGAGAGAGAGACAGACAGACAGACAGACAGACAGACAGACAGAGAGGTTAATGCTCTTCATGGATAACAGTAATATGAATACTCTAGTACTTCCCAGTACAGAATAGATGAAATCAATATATTATGATATACCAGTTTTAGGGCAGATGTCAAATTCAGCATGATATCAATGCCCCTTCTGATTTTATTAAGTACTGTAACACATAAGAATTGCTTAAAGAGTACTTTCTCCAGCTGAACATTCTTTGCTTCCTCGATATGACCATCTGTGTTCGCAAATAATATGCGGCAATGATATAGGAAACCGTCCCTTATCAATGTCCAATGATACACTTAGTATAAGATGTTTGTCAGGGGGTTGTTTTCTTCCCTGTCCATTTCTTACATGGAGCTGATACCATCCTCAATTACAATGGAAGCACAAAAATTATTAAAACCTGCGGCCTTTATTCATTGTATTTCACGCAAAGAGATGGATTGATAGCAATTCAGAAAAAAATGAAATACTTGAAATTAATAAAAATCATTTTTTAAAAGAAGTAAGAGGTGAATGCAAGGTATAAGAACTTGTTTGCAGAATTCCTTATTGCCTTATTGCTAACGAAAACCGAATTAAAAATATGAATGGTTGTTTGGTTTGAAGGAAGGGAACACATTAAAATATCTTAATACATAACATGACAATCTTTTACCACCACTGTGTTTCTTTCACCAAATTAGTTTTTCCTTGTTAATCTAAAAATTCAAATAATAATTTACTTTAAATTTTTAGCATTTAGGATTCCTGCATATTAATACTGCATGAATGTGTATGTATGAGTATGTATGTGTAGGCCTGTATGAGTGTATTTGCATTGTAAGTCAGTCTATCTCATATCATGTGATATCAATTCAATTATTATGGTATATATACTGTACTTAATTTTTTTTCATCACAACTGAATAACATCATTCTTTGACTTTGATGTTATTTGTATAAATGCATATAATTTTGCTCGTATTATTTCCCTCAGTGCACTACTCTTCTTTATTTTTCTTTCACATCTAAAACTAATCAACTGGTTATGTAAAGGGCTGCATAAATAATTGCTGTTACCTGTAACTTTTTCATGAAATATAATATTACTGTACCATTCCTTTTGATGATGTTTTAATAGCAAAAATATGATTTTTTAATAAATGGTCGTTCTCAGTACATTTGATGAAAGTAAGCAATGATATAAGAAACAAATAGGAGTCCCAGACCTACCAAGCTTTTTAAAATAAATTCAAAGGAATCCATTCCATAACCCCAAAGTCACCTGCTAACCCCTCTTGCACAACACTCTTCTTCTTCCTTTACTCTGCATCCCACCTCTGGTGTATTGTCGCAGAGAGATGTAGCTTTGATAGGCTGTCCTTGAATTCTTCTAAAGTGGTGGTGTTGATTGTGTCTACCGTGAGACTGTTCCAATGTCTTATAGCTGAGGGGTAGAAAGATTGTAAGTGAGTTTGCAACCTCGAGCACAGAACTTAGAATTTCATTTTGTGGCCCCTGGTCAATGCTCCTTTACTTGCCTTAATGAGGTGTTTGTCATCATGCATATCTATGAGGCCGTGTGTAACATGGTACAGCATTGTTACCTTTACCTTTTGTCTCCTCTCCTTTAGGGGATCCCATTGGAGATCTTTGAGCATTTGAGACACTACTGGTGGTTCTGTAGTCGCCTGTCACAAATCTTGCGGCCTTCCTTTGCACCATTTCGAGTTGGTTTATGCACTTTCGGGTCAATGGATCCCAAATGATGCTCGCATACTCAATAATTGGTCTGACTAATGCCATACAGTATGTAGCAATGCTCCTTGATTGTATGACCTCGCACTTGTCGGGATTAAATTTCATTAACCATTTACACTCCCATTGCTGTAGACTGTCGAGGTCAGATTGCAGTGATAAACAGTCTTCACCTGTCTTGATTTTCCTGTACAAAAGACAGTCGTCCGAAAATAGTCGGGATTTCGATGTTACTTGATTAGGGAGATCATTTATGTAAATGAGAAACAGCAAAGGCCCCATTACACTTACAGTTCATTGAGGAACTCCGGATATTACGTCTGCCATCTCCGACATGCGTCCCTCGACGACAACCCTCTGCGTTCTGTTCGTTAAGAAGCTTTCAATACATTGCAATATTTCCCCTCTTATTCTATAGCGATAACATTTACCAAACAATACTTCATTTTCTCTAATATTAACTAACAAATATTTACAACAGCATCTAGGATGGTTCCACTCATTATGGAAAAAAACTGGCAGGAATGAGTTTATTTATTATTTTTTCGTTGTGCTCATATTTTCCAATGTTTTATTGCATTCAAAGTAATCGTTGCTTACCTGATTACTATTTCAAGTTCCATTGCATGTACATGAATTTAATGTTTTCTTCTCTGCATTTGTATACATGTCATTAATTTATAAACTGATTAGAAAGTTAAAGAATTGCTTTCATTCTATTATCAATTAACAATAATCACTATGTTTCAATATTATCAATGTTATTTTCATGTCATTATTCATCACAAGACAAATGCAGCTTATGCTAACCATTCTTTGATCATGGAAATGATAATAATGCATGTACTAGTATATCACTTACTATGAATTAATCAAATATAATGCTACATCGTAATTATATTACGTTTCTGATATCCAGAGCTAAAATTTACCATAAAAAAGGAAACTTGGAATACAAGTAATACAAAAAAAGAAATACACAATTTTCTCATCGTTAAGATTCACAAAGCTTTTTTACAATCAAAAGACACATCTATTTCCAAAAATCTGCATGCAAAGCATCTTAACATTTTTTGTTGTTATTTCTTTTATCATTTAATAAAAAAATATATTGTGTTAGAGGATTATTGATAAAGTCTTTTAAATGAAATATTTTAAAGAACGGCTAATTAATTATAATTATAATCTTTTCTTAGTGCATTAATATTTGAATACATGTATTAATTATTATCACACAAATTAATCTATTCTCTGTCACCCATGCTGCTGATATCATCCAAACTTTTGTTCAAGTTTTTGACGAAATCAACAGTTTGACAAAATATTATTATATACATGTAGCATTAATTGCACCAATCAACATCTAGGATTTATTGTGTCACTTCAATTCAATTTCATTAATGTCTGGACTTCAGGGGCCATTTCTGTTGATTATCGTTAAGGGAAGAGAAAGACTTGTATGGTGTAATTGCATCAAAAACTAATATTATTTGAATTTTGAATACTGCTATAACAAGATAAATGTATGGTAGTAAATGAATGCAGGAACGACGAAAACAAGGAAGTGGAAGAGTGAGTGAGCGAGAGGAAGTGAGAGAGGGTGAAGGGGGGTGGGGGGTGAGGGGGAGAAAGAGAGAGGGAGAGAGAGAGAGAGGGGGGGGTGGGAGAGGTTGGGGATTGAGTGATAGGTGGTAAAGCTGGATCAAACTTGCCTTGTGTTCCGTTGTAAGCGATGTCGAATTTATGGTGTATGTAACATTGAACTCACCCTGGATTCTTCTTCTTCTTTTTTTTTTCTCATTCTAAGATCAATAGGATTTTGTTTTGTTTTCTAAAACATATTTTCAATATCTCCCCTCAATGTATTGTGCTATTTATATGTATATATTTATATATATATATATATATGCATTTATATGTCTATTTCTTCAGTCAGCCAAATTGCATTGCTTCTCATAACAGGTAACCCAAGATATTGTGTGAGTTAAAAGAAAGATTAGCTAGGTGGGATAGTGAAGGTGCAATAACCCAGGTAGTGTTATGTGGTCATGTGGTAAATCATCTGCCTACAAAATGAAAGATCACTTATTGAAGTTCCTTAACTCCTGTAATGAAAATGGCAATTTCTAATGGTACGTTTTGATAATTACTCTAATTGTGACAAAGAGTTATACTAAATTAATGAACTTATTTCAGAGTTGTACAGCTGTTTTTTTTTTTGATAAATTTTTGGATATAATATTTTATATATATATATATATTTATCATCACCAAAATAATAGATATCTAATAGCTTACATATAATAATGTATTTATTATTATAGAAATAATGATTATCTAACAGCTCACAAAACTGTATTTATTATCATACTATTAGAAATAATAGATATTAACAGCACATACATAAAAGACCCAACAAACTTGGCATCATATTATGTAAACCATTTTCCATTTTGTCTTAATTACAACTTCATTCATATTATGGGCATAACATTTTTATTATTACATATTATGGGTGTAACACTTATATATGTATATCACCTCATGTCACTAATTCCAGACGCAAAGCACATTTTTATAAGAAACTTTAGTTTTCATGGCTTTACTTTTCATCCCATAAAACCTTTGCTTTACATATTTTATCTTTATCATTTTCAAATGAATAAAAAAAATACATCCCGTTCCGACTTACCATTTTGTCTTCTTACAAGTACTTACAACTATGCGTGTGGTGGCATGGGAAAACATGGGTGTTTTTTTTATGAATACTAACAGAACAATTCATTCTGAGTATTTTGCTTTTTATTTCATGTTGATATTTAAACGATTGCAGAGATATGAACTTTTTCAGATACTTGGTCAGTGAAATGCAAAACAGAAAATCAGATCTTAAGTTTGGTTTTCAGTAACAAGGTCAGTGGGACATGATAGTTATTCAACAACACAAGGAATTATAACTTAAAATTTCAAAAAAATATTCAAACACAGTAAACAATGGACAGTTGTTGAACCTGAAAGGCAAATAATAAAAAATAAAAATTTGGCTCAGTCTATGTTATTGCCTGGGCAAGTACAATAAAAGCAAATTTCCATGAGTTGATGTGACCCAGAGAACCAAGTATTACCCCAGTTACCAAGGCATTATGCAGACAATCTTGGACAAGGGTCCAGTATTACTTTTATTAATCCTAGGCTGACTGGTACACATTTTACATACGAGTGAAGTGAGGAAAAAAGTATCAAAAGCTTTGTCGGGGGACAAAATTCCAACACTGTCAGAGCTTAATTACCAGACGCTTGCAGCTGTTGACAGATACCATTTATATCAAACAGATCAGGTCATGTTTATCACCTGAGGTTCTAGTATCTTACACTTACACCAACTTCATATCTTTTATATTTTCACCAATCATTGTCTCTTTAAAGCATTTTAAATTCTAAAGCTTCTGGAATGATAATGTGAAAAAGAAATCTATAAATTACAATGGTGACAATCACAATGATGATTATGATAAGGCTATGAAGAAAAAAAAAGTCAGAAATTAAATAATTTATTATTTTAATATTTGAAGGCTTTATTCAAATATGCATGGAATTCATGAATCTGGATAAAAACAAAGAATAAACAAATAAAAAGCAAAATTTCAAATTAAACAATAAAAGCCTAAAATTCTGATGTATCACATGTTTTATAAAACAGAATTACAGCTTAGATGTCATGGTCTCTAAAATTGTACATAGTTACTACAATTATGAAGCAAAAATAGCTGTTACTTAAAATAGGTTGGTTTATCATTTCAAAACGAATTTGCAATATTTGCTACAAATAAATATATTGCAATGAAAAGATAATAAAAATTGTCCATAGCTATCCAAAGATCCATATCTATATTCAATATTTCAAAAATCAAATCCTCTACAGAACTGAAGCCACTAACTAATATTCAATATCAAGATTTTAACAAGGCAATTATAAATAACATATAAAATAACAAAAGTTGTTAATCACATGGGACCTTTGAACAGTGGATGCTAAATTGAAAAAATGGATTTCATATAACATTACATCATAAAGGATTTGAATAAAATTCTCCCTTAATGAACTAATAGTAATTGTATAAAATATAATCTACACATATTTTCATTTGCAAATAATTTTGAGACCATTTGAAAACTAAGATAAGTAAAGAACACAATTCTTTTGTTGAGATTAACATAAAACTCTATAAAATTACGAAATGAAATTTTAAATTGATAACCTGATCATAAAACAAATATTTTTTTTAAAGGGAAGTTTTCCTTTTTCACTTTTTTATTTCAAT
The DNA here is from genome assembly GCA_032466395.1 of Aegires albopunctatus. Classification (NCBI taxonomy): domain Eukaryota; kingdom Metazoa; phylum Mollusca; class Gastropoda; order Nudibranchia; family Aegiretidae; genus Aegires; species Aegires albopunctatus. The sequence goes on along the minus strand of JASKDV010230208.1, from coordinate 12,242 downwards.
TCTTGCAACGAGAGATTTGTCAAAATGTCATTAACATAATATTCCTGATTCTTTTATATATATACAAATCATCATCACGATGTAAGCAATCACTCAAGCTTTCTTTGCCATTTGTTTCTATTTTGCTTGTATTTCCTAACAGGAAATATTGCTATATAACGCAATACCTTATTCATACAATTGTCATGTTAATCTTTGTTTTGAAGTTGAAACAATTTTCAAACAAACAAAACAACTCCACAGTCAAACCTTATAAAAAGTTAAAAATAATAACTAAAGCTCTATGCATCATATTCTTGGTTTTCCATTTGAATCAAATAAGCTCTCAGATGGATCTTTCAGAACAAGAGGCCCAGGCCCAACCTAGATGAAAAATAAAGATATTAGCAATTTAAAAGAGTTATCAAATTCTATAGTCTTTTTAATTCATTCTCAAATTTTTTAACAAAAAGATGATTATAGCAATAGTAATCATCTAATTATACAAATAAAGAAATTATGACGACACCTTCATGAAAAACTACAGCACCCTGAGACACCAAAAATGAAATAAAACAAATTCTTTAGTAGAATTCTTCAAAAAAAGTAACATTTGCAACATATCAACAGCATAGCCATGCACTTGGCGCGTTATAGTGACTACTAGACTCCCCTGATAAACACATAGGACGAGACTTTCAGCCTAATAGACATTACAATTTTCAGACAAGAACAAAGCTGTCTTAACAGCCATGTATTCACTCACACCTGAGTCAAGTGGGACCTAAGACATAGTGTCAATGACCTGTGATTATTAAGAACATTTGCGCCGAGCGGGAATTGATCCCCCCATGTCACCCAGCCAACCAATGAGTGTTGGTTAAACCTTAAGCTACCCACTGCCCCAAAATAGTGGATGATATTTCATTGAACGCTTTATGGATTTTTTATAAAATCAGATTTAATTACCAATAGAATCTGGATCCAATAAACTGTCCTGTTTAAAATTCAGACATTGCACTTGTGCCTCTCTCTCTACATCAACCCAAAGTTTTCAGCCCTTTCTTATTAATAATAATAAAAATAATAATGATGATGATGTTGATGACGATTGATGATAATGATATAATTTTAAAGCTGTTATGACTAGCTATCTATTAATTTCATGACAAGCTTCAGTCTTACAGGCAAACAGATTGCATTCTTGTCACCTACATATCATAGAGGTACCCAATTTACATATTCTCGAAACATCTCAACATCTAAGCACAGTTATGAGATTTAATGCTGCATTTTAATGCCAGAGTACTTAAGTAATTAAAAACTTACCCCTGTAGATATTACATATTTTACAGCACCTGGACTATGTGGGATTGTTATTTCTGACAAGAATTTCTGGAAGGAACATTAATTTCAATAATTATTTCAATATTTCACAAAGAAATAATTGCATACTAATTATTTTCAATAATAATAACTAGCAATGGCATTAACTAATACGATGAATATATAAGTGAAGACAAAATCTTAAAAAACATGTTCATTTCATATGTATCTTACTGGAGACAATTTCATTTCATATTTAAAATCAATCAGAATAATTTCAAAAACATAGATCTAGTTAAAAAAGGCATTTTAAAAAAAGGTTCCTTTAAAACATGAAACATTTTCAAATACACTGACAAATTCATAAAAAACCAGATACATCAAGTTTGTATTAAAGAATATATCAATAAATATATCGAGATTATACTAAAAGTATTAAGTCAAAGCATAAAGTTGAATATGATACAGAAGAAAGGACCCAGTATGAAGACATAGATATAGACACCTACTTTCTCTATAGGAACATCCTTCACAGGAATGCCTGTTACAAATTTGCCTTGAACCTCATTACTAGGAGGGAAAAAGTGACGAACCAAACTTAATACAGTGGGTACATCCTCTTCTAGCAAGTAAAGGCAAGCATTGGGACCAGCATCAAATGTGTAGCAGACCTTTGTTTAGGAATATGATGAGAAAGGAATTCATGATATAATGAATGGATTGTGATTAACTCAATGAATTTCACATTAAAAATGCATGATCGTCTAATTTCATCCATTGATTTTCATATAAAGCAAATCCTGCTCTGTCAACAACGAAAAAACAAAACAAACAAACAATATCTTAAAAGATGTAATATTCAAAACTAAATCAATGAATACATTTCAGATATGACGAGCAAATCGGTATATTGAAATAAATTATAATTCATTGTCAGTATATTTCTCATAACTTTAACAAGATAGAAATGCAACGATGCACTGAATTTTCATATAAGCCTGGACTGGAGTTGCTATCGCCAAAAAAACAAACTATAACAGTGAAAAGAAGATTTGTCGCTGTCGCAAGCATTGCACTTTAGGTCCAATGCTCAGATTTTGGACATAAGTGGACAATGCTTGCGACAACGACGATGTGTATGTTAGATGCAAATGTTCTAAAATTTAAGTTCATCCCAAAATATCAGAAGTCCGTACAACTTGATTGTTACCTTGGTTTGTCCTAGAATATCATTAATACTGTGGACAAGTCGTACAATAAGCCTGGAAACATCAGTCATGTAGAAAATAGGGGGATAAGTATCCAAGCAAACAGCATGAAACTGGTTACTTTCCTTCAAAGATAAAGAAAATTTATATTTACTGTACAACCATAAAAACAATAATACAAAACTACTGCTCTAACTTGTTATAAAGCAAAACAGACTGGGCCATTGATATTAATGTCAGACATGGAGTTTATCTTCAGCTCAACATAATTATTGTCTAAAAACAATTATAATCCTAATCGTGCACGTTGCTTTTTGTTTTTTTTCATTTTTACTGAACTCATATCAAATGACAGCTATTTGAGACATTTTAATGACGAAGTCCTCAATTGAAACAAATCATACATTTTTTATTTCTCATTAAACACATTTTCAACGATCTAAATAAGCACTTTTGGTTTCTTTTTCTGAATATGAGATGGCTATTCTTTGCTTTTTCCAAATCTTTTATTTCATAATACAAAGGAGATAGAAGAACATGATTCTGAAAATTCTTCGATGAATTACTTTCTGACCTGCATTGTAATTTTGGCAAAAGTGGGAAAATCTTTGTTCTTGATTGCCTCTATCATTTGATTTTGGTGCGAATCCACCAACCCCATTCTGTGTTGCATCAACTCACTTGTCAATACCGTTGTTTGCATTCCCTCTGTACTTCCAACATGCTTTTTCTGATCACTGACCTGAACAATCAAACCACACAAATCGATAACATCATGAAGATATGAACACAATCATTTACAGAAGTCACTTTTTTATATAAAAGAGCAACTGTACTACAAATCACAATAAAGTATTTCTATTGAGAGACAGACATATCTCTTTAAGAAAATGAGCTTCCTTTTTAAAAATCCTGCCCAGCTATAATTTACAAAAATGCTCCATATTTATTTGATAATAAAGAAGAGATCTGTCTGATAAGAAGGAGAAATCATCATCATATCTGAATTCTACCTGAATCATTACAAAATTACTTACGACAAGAATTAAGGAACGCATCTCAGGCCAATGACTTTCTGGTGCAGTCTGTACAGCATATGAATCTGATCCATCATTTAACTGACCCATTCTCCATTCCACAAATCCTCCATATACACTACGACAAGCACTCCCTGAACCCTGTCTGGTATTGTTAAAATTGTTCTTCAACATATATTCAATATCAATAGTAGTGATCCTCATCATCAAACAAATAATTATATCATAGTAACCGGTGACAATATTATGTGAAAAAGTTTTGTTAAACTCAGTTATGCAGTCTAGAATCAAATCAAAATGTAGGGACAGAGAGCATTTCATCTCTGATTTGGATATTCACGAGACTTAAAACATCCAAACAAGATGATGAAATGATTACTTGGGCTACAATACCATCTCTCCTCCCCCCCCCCCCCCCTAATTCTTTCACACTTTAACGCCAACTCCCATCCATCTGTAAAAAGTAAAAATAGCGCATATAGTTAACAGGAATTGGTGCAAGGTTCAAGGCAGTGACAAGGGGTCATCTAGTATTTTTGATCTTCCATGCAGGACTAAGGTTGAATGTTTTGAAACTTGTAGCTTGTTCAACAGTGTAAATCACACCTTTACGAGACTTTGTGCCTTTGATGGACTGCATGGACGTGTACAACTAATTTGTATATCAATATTAAATTCTTTTTGACGGTGAGTCAAGTCTTGGCCAAATGCTAAAAATCTGGGACATGTGCTTTAATAATTACTGCAATAACCAAGTTCAACAAATTGATTTCACATATTTAAAAAAAAATTTTTTCTTTAAATCATTCACCCTGAATTATTGTTTTTTTTTAAATCATTTTAACAATTATTATAAAGAAGAGCTTTTACAACTAACAATCTTATGTGGGTTTTTTTATGTCCTCTTTAAGTACAATTAAGGAGAGGATAGCTAGAAAAAAATTATAAAAGGCCAAAGAATAGCACTTCAATCACCAGATACATTGTGGTGGAAATTATGTAAAGCTAGGAAAATTAAAAGGCTATTCATAAGGTAAACTTTCTACCATCTTTAAGCTATGGTAAACTGTGAATACATTGAAATATTATTGACAGCCTGAAATACATCAATCAATCCTTGTTCTTTCATTTACATTTATAGCAAAATACACAAATAGTATAGTATAATACATTTCTAATGATGTGTACAATTTATGTCACTATACCTGGCTATATCAGATATTTCTCCTTCAACACCGTACAATTTTGCTAATGAGTAAACTGTGGACAAAGGTAAAATGTTAAGCATGAAAACAGTTTCTCCTTATTTTGAGAGGATTCATCTCCCTTCATAAAATCAAATAAGAAACTAATTCACATGAAGATTTCTCCAATGACAGAAATGATAAGAGATGTAAAAATCAGGAAGACTTTTGAAAACTTTGGTTGGTTAGAAAGCAATTAGGTATGCATTAATGGTACTTTTAGAGAATGCTTTAAAACAGTTTCAAAGTTGTTCTCTTTCTTTCTCACCACTGACCCAATGGTGCCATTTGAAAGATCAAACAGAGTTTTAACTATTAAGTTGTATATTTTAAAGTTAATATGCAACAAACTTTCTCATTACTCATGTGTATAAAATATAATTTAATAAATATAATGTCAACTTTAACATGCTATCAAGTGATTTGCTTTGATAATTATAATTGTCTGTCAAACAGATCATCATTTGCTCTATGTTTTTTACGAGTGTAGTCTAGTCTAGATTTCTGTAATCCAAATCCCTTTGTAATCCTATCGATTTTATGGGAACGAATTTCTTCTTCTTATTTTTTAGTATTCCCTAATCCGGGAAATTCTGTTATCCAAACAAATTGCCAGAAATGGGGGTGTTCAGATTAGAGAGACCAGACTGTATTTATTTCAACATTTTTTGACTAATGAATGCATTCCATTATAAGTTAAAATCCTTAGACATCAAAACTTTAAAAGTTCTTGTATCTCTTTGTAATTTTTTTTTATTGTAAAACCATAATCAGAGATTAAACCCTTACTCACCAAGACATGCATAACCAGCAGCTGAAGATGCCAACCCTGCAGCTGTGGGGAAATTGTTTTCTGAACAAATATGGATATGATGAAATAAGTCCTTTTCCCCTTTACTGTTGTCAGCAGCTCTTTTACGAGCTCTCCGACGTACTGAAAATGTTTAAAAATTCAAATATTTGAAGGCAATCTTAATACCACACTCATATCATTTCCTGAGAATAAATCATCTTCTAATAATAATAACTTTTATTTTAATCCCTGAATGAAAATTTAAAACTATAAATCTTTATGAATTAAAATTGTACAATTAGAATAGGACAATTCAAACAGACTCATGTATTCACTACTAATAAGATCGTAATAAAAGCCCCAGTTTATGATATTATTTTTATATATTCATGAATATGTTAACAATCAGCTAGTCAAAAAAAAACTTTACAAGCTGTATTTTTAAATTGGAAAATTCATTTAAGTCAAAAGGAAATAGAAACAATAGAAATGTAGAAAACAAAGGGACATGGCAGTATAAAGATAGTTCCGGCACCATCATTTTGCTTTTACTATAATCATAAAAACTTTAAAAATAACTTAATTATCTATCAAATCGATTCTTCCAACTTACTTTCTTTTAAAACATTTTGTATTCTTGCACTAGTCACGGGCTGCTCTCTGTAAAAAATAATGAAAAGTGATAAAATTGGTGTAATCATATTTTTTTCTAATTTTTAATGCCATGTACATATAAATTTTTTTTTTTAAAAATTGAGTACCTATGCAACAGTTTTTTTTGCATAAACTCAACATTTGTCATCTTCTCAGCAACACATACTGTCTGGTCTCTCTAATCCGGACTTCAGTAATCCAAATACCTCTGTAATCCTAATTATTTTCTGGGAATAATTTTATTACTTAGTAATCCCTAATCCAGAAATTTCTGTAATCCAAACAAATTGCCGGGAATGGCATATGACAAATTAAAACATTTTGACGTTATGTAATAATCTTATAAAAGAATGTGATAAAAATGGTGTATCAGGGTTGCTGGTTTTTTTGCCAATAACTTTGCTAATTTTTAGAGTTTTCAAACTTTGCATGAAGTTTCCTCATATAAATACATAATTTTGTATCATAGGGATTTTGTATCCTAAAATTTGGCAAGGAAATATAGCCAATGAAAAATATGGCATCATTTAATTTAAAAAAAATGCTTATCAAAACATCCATAACACAAAAAAGTTATTAAGCTATTTAACTTTCCTGTTAGAAAATGCTTTATTTTTATCTCAACAATCGTTCTGTCAAAGATGATGAAAGCGGCATTTATATTTAAAAAGTTTTAGCAATTTAAAAAAGGAGAAGAGATGACAATAGAAATGGGACAACAAAGATTCCCATTTCGGTAGCAAGGGCTGAAAAGGTTTTCAATATTGATCTCTGAAACTTATTTTGACTGTTCTTAAAGATATGTTTTAATATACATGTAATTTTGATAATAGGTAAAATATGCACATATGAACTAAATGGGAAAAAAAACAATTTTATGATTTTTACTGCTTTTTATAGGCGCATGCACTTAAGATTCAATAACATATTGAAAAAGAGCGTTCTTATATATAGTGCGTTCCCACTAAATGAGCTCAATGCCTTTTGCAGAGATTCCCTGACAGGCCATTACAGTAATAAAATCCTTCTAAACCTTCTGGGGGGGCGTACAGAGGTGCAACTCGATAAAAGGCGCTTCTCTCTAGCATGCTTACTCTACCTATAGCCAGATATATCACCACGGTTTGGTGAGGAAATACATGTAAAGATCCTTTCCCAAGAACTCATCATTGCACCCTATTGGGATTTGAACTGGGACCTTTCGATCACTGGACCAAATGTCTACCACTAGACCACAAAAATGACAATGCCAAAGAAAAACAACCAAGAGCCAATAGGGAAAGCACCAACCTCCGTCCCTCCTACAACCACTCCACCACCACCTTCCACACTCTCAACCAATTTTCACTATATAACCAATTGTGAACAAGAAATAAACACTTCATCTGGAGCAAACAATTGGTAAAAATTGGAAACATAAGCAGAGATGTGTGGATGAGGAAGTTTCCCCCACATCAACATAAGATCTGATTTCAAAATTGTGAGCATCCTTATATGCAAATGGAATAACAAATTCAAAAAATATGTTTCTTATTATATTCTTTTAAAAAAACCACTTACTTTCCATTTAACCACATTCTGTCATCTTCATATTTCTTGCTAACTGCCACTGATGTTTTGGTTCTTAGCTACAAGAGTTAAAAACAAAATAATGTTATGTGATCAGAATCATTCATCAATTCCTAGCGGCAACAATATAATTAGATATAATAATTTGTCATATTACAGCAATTATTGAAATGTTTCTGTATACATCATATCAACATATCAAGTATCATTAAATAAGAATAACAGGGAAATAAGTACAAATCACTGCAAATTATTGCCACAAAGTTTAAAATCAAAGAGAATTTTTAATAATTAATGACAATTTGGAGAGAGAAAAAACTTATATACTGTACAATGTATCATAGCTGTTTGGGATATAACTTTTTAATGTTCAACGACAACGTACAACACGGCGACAACAATTAGAAAAATAGATAGATGAGTAGATGATCATACTTTGTATCAGGAGACTGATTGGCCAATGGGCCTCTGCTCTGCCAGCTTGATTTTCAACACAAGAACTTGGATCTAAATCTAAGTTATAGAATTGTTGTGATGCCATTTTTCTATTTGTGTGTAGTCTAAGAAAGGTTGCTTTTTTTTTTTTTTTTTAATCAAAATCTTTCTATTCTATAAGCTATAAATTGTAATGTAAATGAATGAGGACGGGCCACCTTGATGACTAAGCTGACTGAGGTTTAAAGCAGACAAACAGGGATCAATAATAATCAATAAGAGATGCCTTAAAGGGAATTAGGTATTCTCTCCTCACTTTGCGCAAAATGTTCAAAGCATCATGCTTATATACAAATAGCCGAGTCTTGACAAAAGTAGGCTTTAATCCCGCAAGTCAATGAATTTGACAAATATCATTGAGTTTTTCAAAAAGACAATGAAAGAATTTTTCAGAATATTGATTTAAAGATCAATATTAAGAGCCAAAAATTCACACACATTTGTCTTAAATTAAAAAAACAAACATTTAAAAGACCCAACCCCAAAACAAAACAAATGACACAGTTAAATATTTAGAAAGTACACTACAAATGATATACCTCACTTTGACCAAGGGTGACGCTTAACGATGGGTTCACAGGTAATATCAATTTTTCATCTCTTTTACCCCCTGAAAACATTGCAAAAAAATTGGTTACAAATACATCTTTAAATATTTCTTTCTTATTTGCAAAATCTCATTTTATCTTTAAATTCAAACAATATTGAACAATACAAAATGGCACAGGTTTCTTGGTCACATAGGGTGTCTACTTAACTTATTCTATCCATAATTTTAGCAGGCTCTGCCAGAAACATCTCTCTTTGCATATATATATTATATTATAACTTTACCATTAGTAGTTTTTTGTTGGGTTTTAAAAAAATGAAATTCAGGTCCATCTTTTATCCTTACTGCGACAAATTAATTATATATCAAACTGCTCAGAAATTAAAAGGGAATGTGAATTCGAACATCTTGAGGTTCTACGTGATATTCGTCGTTTGATGCCAAGTATTGGATTGGAATAAAACTTGGATATATCCTTTCATCTTTAGTAAGGTCATTGACAGCCGCAGCGGTTGAATTGACTAACCAGAAATATACAGACGCAGGGAGCAGTCAAATGGACGAATTTATATTTGACAAGCTTATTCACAATACGATACCAAATGAAAAAAATATCAAAGAACACTATGAAACCACCCTTTAGATTGATGTAAATATCATTTTAAATTCATGATGCTCCTGCTGTATATGGTTAAACTGAAGCAATTCAATGAAACAAACATAAAATTAAAATCACAAAATAACAATGCAGATCGGTTGCTCTCATTTATGGCTTCTCTTTCTCAGAGACAAAACCAATCTCTACAATGGTCCTCCTTTTGACATTCCCTCTTTATTACTCGAGCTCTCTCCATATTTCATTTTTGAAAATTGTTACTCATGTATGTAACATTTAGTCTAGATCTAGATCTAGATCTAATTGGTTGTACATCTAGATCTAGATCTAGATCTAGATTTCTAGATCTAGATCTAGATCTAGACATAATAATAATGATCGCAATCAAAGTAACAACATTGTCTGTTAGGCATGCAAACGTTTGTTCATTCTTTTTGCTCAGTTTTTTGAATTAGGGGTAGATATCTAGATCTAGATCTAGAAATCTAGATCTCTATAGCTAGAGATAAAAGACTTCGAAAGATTTCTTTCCAAAACAAAGAGGAGTATTAGATCTAGATATATATCTAGATTGCACGCCATAACCTACGGTACGCGGTATCTTACACCGTCGACTATTTCGTTGTTTTATGCATGTTTTTATACGATTCTCGGCTCGAATTTTAGCGTGCATCTGCACTTCAACCTTTTTCCGGTCTTGTCACACCGTTTGCAGACCTTTCATCCATATATATTCTCAACAAAGTCTGAAAAATCAACCTGAATCGACCAGGTAAGTCAAAATGGCCGCCATTTTATATTTTTCTTAGCTGAGGGAACTCCCCATTTAAGCTCTCAGAATGGTTGGTAATGGGTTATTTTTAGAATATATGCCAGGAAACCACCAATGAGAAGTAGGTTTTTAATAGCAGGAGCAGGTTTCCTCAAAAGCAGGGTAGCAATGATGAAAGTTTGTGTAAAAAGAGTATCTTGATGAAATTCAGAAAATGGCCTAGATCTAGTGTCTACTGCCTTAAACTTTTAACAAAACCCTTTTTCTTACTTCATTGTAGCCCTACATGCCTCCAGCGTAACTGGCAGTAGTTAAGTAGATCTAAGTAGCCTAAGTTTTTCTTACTCTTGAGTAGATCATAGAAATATAGTTAGGTCATGGTCTAGATATTGATTTACTCTAATCCTTAACAACAAAAACAAGTTTTCCTCACAATATTTTATCACAGCAATGTTGACTGGGGCAGTGCAGGTAACAGAACGAAAACCATCACCCATTGTGTTTGTTTTCTTGTAAATCCAATAAAAGAATACTGAAATATAGATCTAGATCTAGATATAGATATAAATCCTGTTGCTCACACAGTAACTCGGACCACAAACGAATGATAAATCTAGATCTAGTCTAATAGTCGACAAAGGCAAGGACTAGGCTAATTCACCACATGATAGTCAGGCCTAGAATGCAATTCGTCGCTAGCTAGCAGACGCCTCACATCACGCCACGCTGAAATCAAACAAGGAGGTTGCAGTAGATGCAGTAAAATGCTTACGGGACGAAAAAGCTCTGTCCCTGTGTTGAATATCATTGTCCCATATTGATCTAATACACCGACCTGATAATGAAAGTACGGTACCCAATATTATCATTATGTAACTCGATACGAGATACCGATAGCTTTCAAAGCTTCAAACAAATATCATATTTCCTCTCTTACGAAATGACACAGAAATGAGAAACAAGCCCGTGCCTCATTCATCTGATCTGATCACAGGGTTTTTTTTTTGTTAAGCGAATGACACTGTTGACAATAGATTTTTCAGTGTTTGTGATTATAATGTTCTTTGAATAATACGAAATAATAGACAGTTATAAACAACATAATTTAGAGAGTAATATGAAGCCTTAGTTTAGTAAGAATAATGCAGACATATTTTTTTTTCTGGCGGCAGATCTGGAGGGTAATAATCGAACTATGAAAATCAAGAGTAAATTAAGCCTATAGCAGTAATTTTATATTTAAAATAATAATTCAAAAACATTTTTAGGAAAGTTGGGTGAGCCTATGGAAATTACAAACAGGTGAGAAATTAATCACACATAAAAGCAAAACAAATCAAACAAGTAAAAAAGAATTAACAATAATACTACTAATAATTTTTTAAAAGCCAATAAAAGCCACGATAATGTTGGCTTAGACGTGTCAATAATATGTGTCACAAGAAGCCTACACGTAACATTGTCTCGAGATGGCAGAAAAACTAAGTAAACAAAATTTTGAATAAACAAATATATTGAAATAAAAATATATAAATTGAGAAGAAAAAATCTTTAATGTTCATCTATTACTCTTACATCGCTTCTTCTCCATTGGCACCATTTAACAACAAACATAGCCTATTAACGACATGTGTAATGTAAGCCCTGCCCGGTAACATTTTGTGTTTGTTGATGGATTTTGTGAAGGAGGGGAAGAGGGAAAAGGGGGGGGGGGGGTTATAGCTGTTTGAGAAAAAACAGATTTTTTAATGGTCAACGACAACGTACGCCACGAGGGCAACAATTGGAAAAATAGATAGATGGGTCGATGATAATTATGGTTAATTATATAGTAACTGTTGTCGAAAGATATATCTATAGATAGATAAACAAAACGATATAAAGATACAAGACCAATAGTTACCGTAGATAGATATATAGATATACATGTAGAGAGAGAGAGAGAGAGAGAGAGAGAGAGAGAGAGAGAGAGAGAGAGAGAGAGAGAGAGAGAGAGAGA